>JAIPMN010003336.1:14737-31082 GCA_020650975.1 Apostichopus californicus | reverse complement strand
AGCTATTGGGATGGCTATGACATTGTATATTAATGCATACAAGACATATGGGTCCTAACCTGCAGTTATTGGGAAGGCTATGACATTGTATATTAATGCATACAAGACATATGGGTTCTTACCTGCAGCTATTGGGAAGGCTATGACATTGTATATTAATGCATACAAGACATATGGGTTCTTACCTGCAGCTATTGGGATGGCTATGACATTGTATATTAATGCATACAAGACATATGGGTTGTTACCTGCAGCTATTGGGATGGCTATGACATTGTATATTAATGCATACAAGACATATGGGATCTTACCTGCAGCTATTGGGATGGCTATAACATTGTATATTAATGCTAAGAAGAGATTCAGTCTTATCCTTTGAACAGTCTTGTGTGACAAGTCGATAGCAGACACCACATCCTGTAATTTATTCTGCAAAATAACAAAGAGATTTTAAATAGAATGACTAATTGTGTATTTGTGTTACATTAGGAATTAAAAATACCATTTGGTTGGAGCACTGGGGAAGGGGGAAGGCAATTGCCTGGTGGATGGAAAAGGAAAATTTATTACTTTTCTGTTAAATTATTTTTTTTCCTCAATCCATTTATGATGGAGGGAAGAAGAGAAGTTAAATAATTGTACCTTGGGTACCTTCAAGTAGTTCTCCAAAAAACCTCAATTACAGTTTGAATGATATGCAACTATTTTTATTCAAATGAAATGGGAAGCAAGCTGGGTTAGATTAGGTGTTGGAAGATACATCACGTGAAGGCCATCAAGATGGTGCTTACATTTATGGAGCTTACATGGATTTTACATGGTTTTTACATGGTGCTTACATTTACAGGACATCGAGATGGTGCTTACATTTATGGAGCTTACATAGTGTTTACATGGTGCTTACATGGTGTTACATTTACAGGACATCGAGATGGTGCTTACATTTATGGTGCTTACATGGTGCTTACATTTATGGAGCTTACATGGTGTTTACATGGTGCTTACAATTACAGGACATGGAGCTTACATTTATGAGTACTACAGAGGCAGCTTCCACTGCTACGTCAGTCCCTGTACCGATGGCAATCCCTACGTTTGCCTGTGCCAGAGCCGGGGAGTCATTCACCCCGTCACCTACCATGGCAACAATTTCTCCAGTTGCCTGGAGATCTTTTATTTTCTCCACTTTATGCTGAGGTAGAACTTCTGCATAGATTCTTGCAATACCGACCTGCGAGAGTAATTAGGAATGAAAGGAAAGGTAAAAACAGTCACTGGCTGTTTTTCCAAATTTTTTTGAAACTTCATCACAGTGGTCTATTAAAATGACCATAGTTTCTTTTCTTTTCTTTTATTCAAAAGCAGCTGATTGCAGCCTCTTTACAATGTAACGTCTTTACAAAGGTTTCATGACAAAATATGTTCTGGTGTACATCTGTGTTGCAAGACAGCTGTAACTTACACAGCATTCCATGTCTGATAGACTTGTGCATTTATGTTTGAATGTGAGGTAAAGTTAGGATAACACAACAAACACACCCAGGCCTAGCCTAATGTTAGGCCTACACAACAATTATATCAAGGACTTTCCTAATGTCAGGCCAACAGAACAAACACACCAAGGCTTGGCCTAAATGTTACGCCTACGCAACAAACACACCCAGGTCTAGCCTAATGTTAGGCCTACACAACAATTATATCAAGGACTATCCTAATGTCAGGTCTACACAACAAGCACACCCAGGTCTAGCCTAATGTTAGGCCTTACACAACAGTTTCATCAATGACTAGCTTAATGTCAAGCCTACACAACATATACCCAATTCTAACCTAATTTTACATATAAGAGTTAAGGCAACAGTGATTATTGTCATTAGGTGATTAGGAACAAAAAAACAAGTTCAAGAATTTACTTTTGATGAAAACAATGGTTATCATACCTGTTCTGCTATTGCTTGAGCAGTTTTGGTGTTATCTCCTGTTAATAACACTACATGGATCTTCTTCAGTTTCAAGGTGTTGATGGCCTGGGCAGCGTCTGGCTTGACCGTATCGGCTACAGATACTACTGAGGTCAATATGCCTGGAAAAAAAGAGAGAAAAAAAGGGGAAAATACCAGAAAACTCTCCAATTCACTTACCAATGTTCACAAGTACTCACACATCTTACATGAAGAGGACTTAAAATGTCTGTTTATGCATTCCATACTAAACTAAATGGATCGACCAATCTACATGGTGTTGAATTAACACCCTCCAGTCCATAAGGCATCATACAGTTCCCATCAACCTTCCCCCCTCCCAAAACCAACCAAACTGCTACCTCATTAAGTTTTGCAGGCACACCTCAAAAATAGAAAATACATTGAAGGATTCACTGAGACCCCTAGACTTTGGGTGCCCTTTGACCTTGATGGTCCCCAGGCACCTTGCTCATTTCATTCCCATTGTGTGACCCATCACTGACCCTCACACCAGAATTATCGTAATAAGGTACCCAATAGAATCAGATTTTTGGCCTTTTACCACAAACAATTCAAATTCTAATGACGATTTGTCGGGTATCACGTGATCTACAAGTAACCAAAGCAAATGAGGAAGATAGCTTTGGTTACTTTGTAGATCATGTGATACCCAGAATTTGGCCAGTTTTTTCAGGGTATAAACCAAGTGATGGCTAACCAGGTTGAACTGGTTATGTCTTTCAAGGGAGCATCTTACCATTTACAGCAACTATCACAGTTGTCTGGCCTCTCTTTTCTTCCTTTTGCATAGTACTGTCAACCTCTTCACTAACGGCCAGACCGTTTCTTTGCATCCATTCCCGATTTCCAATCAGCACCTCGTACTGATCCACGTTAGATGGTGGCCCAACTTCATCTAGCAGAATATATATAGATTGTACTGTAAATTGTTTGCAAGTTTCTTAGATCAAACATTACAGTTTAGATGAAATATTGGAAACTAGCATTTAAAAATAAATAAAAAAAAAAAATAGTAATCAAGTTTTAAATGAATGCTTGTTTCTGCATTCAATTAAAAACCTTTACCACTTATGCCCAGAATCAGCAATGCCCATTTCCTACAACATCAAACACTTGGAATGCTAATAATCTATTCCAGCAACAATCAATCAATACACCATACCTGATTGATCAGGAGATAATTACTTATCATTACCAGCATTCCTGGATCATTCACCAACCCTTATCAGTGTACCTGACTCATTAGGACCCATTCCACCAATCAAACCAACACATAACCAGTGTACCTGATTCCTTAGGAGTCATTCCACTAATCAAACCAACCACATAATCAGTGTACCTGATTCATAAGGAGTCATTCAGTAATCATACTGACCACATAACCAGTGTACATGATTCATTATGAATCATTCCAGCAATCAAACCTACCACATAACCAGTGTACCTGATTCATATCATTCCAGCAATCAAGCCAACCACATAATCAGTGTACCTGATTCATAAGGAGTCATTCAGTAATCATACTGACCACATAACCAGTGTACATGATTCATTATGAGTCATTCCAGCAATCAAACCTACCACATAACCAGTGTACCTGATTCATATCATTCCAGCAATCAAGCCAACCACATAATCAGTGTACCTGATTCATTAGGAGTCATTCCAGTAATCAAACCTACCACATAACCAGTGTACCTGATTCATTGGGAGTCATTCCAGCAATCAAACCAACCACATAATCAGTGTACCTGATTCATTATGAATCATTCCAGCAATCAAACCAACCACATAACCAGTGTACCTGATTCATTACGAATCATTCCAGCAATCAAACATACCACATAACCAGTGTACCTGATTCATTAGGAGTCATTCCAGTAATCAAACATACCACATAACCAGTGTACCTGATTCATTAGGAGTCATTCAGTAATCATACTGACCAAATCACCAGTGTACCTGATTCATTAGGAGTCATTAAAGCAGGACTGCTTGAAGAAATGGAGTCCACAATCTCCTCTCCAATTTCAACATCCACGTTATTCTGCATTTGTTTGGCCTGATGAGATTTCTCCAGTAGATTTTCGATACTGTTGACATCGATGGAACACTTCATACCACATCCTGGTACTATCTGGAAGTTGTTGCTTTTGGCCAGAGTCGAGACATTAAGTTCCTGTACATTCATAAATGTGACAAGAAAATGACAAACTTGCGAGATTCTCCTTTCAACAAGAGTAATAATATTCCATTTCTAATATATAAACAATAATATAAGGAGAAAAGAAAAGAAAAAGAAAAGAATATCTGTTGACCTGAAATGACCTTAGATATACACCAAAACCATAGGGACCTTGTGGTCACCAAGGTGGTCCTCCATGCTAACTATGAAGTTAAAGCAAATTTTAATTTGCAAATACCATATTCACACGGTTTAAAATTTTTTACCTCCGTTGGCCCCAAATGACTTTCAAGCAACACTGTATATGGAAGTATTTTGATACTAATTTTGGCGGATCAACGTAAAACCTATCGCATTTCTTTCTTTGCTTTGCTTTAATAGGGAGATGTCATGTTTTCAAAATGTTCAAGCATTGACCTGTGGTGACCTTTCATCAGCTTAAATAACCTCTACAAACACTACAGGATACTTAGAAGTTTTATGGTTTTCAAATATTTTCCACCTCATGATTTGGTTTTGAACTTCTAACACAAAGATAGACAGGAGGCTCTTCGTTTGTCTCAATTTGTCAATTTCAAGATACTCCCGCACTGTTGTATTCATAATAATTATAATAAATTACATTTATATAGCGCTTAATACAGCGTTTCAAAGCACTTTACAAAGTAGGAAAGAGACAAAGGAAACCGAGGAAAAACAGAAACTAGGAATCAAACAGAAATGTTTTAAGTTGTCTCTTGAAAATACGAAGGGAGGGAGAGTCACGACATGACAAAGCTATATTATGGTTATTGCAATTATGTAAATGAAAAATAAACTTGATCAACACATTGGAAAGACATGCCGCTGTCTAAATCCTGGACAAGCCTCCTTTGATGTCAAATATTTAAGCTTTCACTCATGAAGACAAAGACTGAGTGTTCCAATTCTGAGCAAGTTACCTTTTTCACGTGGCTTGTGATGGCAGCACCGATGGGATGCTCGCTATCAGCCTCGGCCACTCCCGCAATGGCTAGCAGTCTGTCCATCACTACCCACGCCTGTGATGGACCTGTGAACAGAAAGACACTTGTAACCTTCAGGGCGCCCTCTGTGATGGTTCCTGTCTTATCAAAGACGACAGTGGTAACCTATGAAGAGAAAGTGAACACTCTGTTACAGGAAATAAGGTTGAGAACAGATCCAGGTTTAACATCATAACTGAGATTGGCTCATAGTAGATTCAACCATACACATTTTTGACTTTCTGCAGTTAAAAGTTTTAATCCACAGAAAAGTACTTTTTTATTTTAAAAATCAAAAGGAATGTTTATGTTCATGTTTTTTCTTCTCTGTGCATTCTCCTTTGCTATCAGTGTATACTTGCAGATATAAGAATGTTTTTACAGTTGGTCTCCTCTTACTGTAAGTTATAGATTTACTGTCAACTTTGGTTTACGTCCAAATGCAACATGTACTTTCTGTATATAACACAATAAATCTTTACATGTTTCCCACTCTTTTGTTTAAAAAAAAAAAAAAAATCAGAATTCCAGAGATTTACAAGACCACATTTGTCAGTTTACTATGTAGCCTACATGTACACACTGCTGAGGAACTAATGTTAGGCTACCTATAGATTAATGTACAAAATATTTTACCTTATGTGCTAACTCCAATGGTTCTCCTCCTTTTATGAGGATGCCGTTAATAGCCCCCACCCCAGTGCCAACCATGACTGCTGTGGGTGTTGCTAGTCCCAGGGCACACGGGCAGGCGATACAGAGGACAGCGATGGCGCACTGGAAGGAATTCTGCCAGATGAAGATGACCTGATGCATTTCATCTTCACCCTACAAGTCAATGAAAAGCAAAAAGGATTCCAAAATTTGGAGATTGGTAAGAAGACAGCTTTTATACCAAAACATAAGAAAGCAAAGGGAACTATGTAATAGTGAGACAAGTAATTCTATATACGATAAAATTACAAATGGAGTGAAAAATAAAAACTTGCAAAGAAAGCTTTTATATCATAAATGTGAGAGATTTAAGTGATTTGTTGGTCCTCCTTATGATAATTTTTCACTAAGAAACTACAGAATAATTTTTTAGGATGAAACATTTAAAATGGTACTGAAATAGCCTCGAATTTTTTTTGGCATAAAATACTGCCAAAAGTATGTGCTATTTCAACTTGTCTTGCAATTTGTCAAAATAATACAATTTCATAACTTCGTCGTTGGAAGAACTTGAAAAACTGACTATAATTCATTTTAAATAAAACAATGCATGTGTGATTGTTATTTAGTAAATCTAACTTGTACCAAGAGATTTGCTTTGAATTGATAACACATTTCCACCTAACATAGCACACAATGATGGCCACACAGATGGCCACACAGACAGCAACCCTGGATCAAAATGCGAATAAATAAAATAAATAAAAATATCTCACCGTTGTATTAAAGTCAGGATGGGCATGCATCATGTGTGGGTTATGGTAACCGGTAAGCACATGGAACAAGAGGGTCAGGAACGAGATGAAAACGATACCAGGGACAAAATAACCAGCAATTCTGTCAGCAAACCTCTGGATAGGAGCCTGTCGGACAAACAAAATAAAATAAAATATGTATACAAGATTGACCAAAGTGTAGAACAATTGATTGTATATCAAATGATTACTAAAAACCATTTTTGATACTGGATGCTGGATAGGCTATATAACAATGTGTGATATCACACTGCTAATGTCCCTATTGTAAGAATCATCAAGGCCTCTGGTTACATTGCATTCGATTGAATTATAGAATCTGTTCGCACTTCCTTCGATTAAAGTCTACATTTTGGACTGAAGTGTAAACTAGTGTGTATTCTGTGATATATATTTGAGTCAAGGGTAGCATAATGCTGAAGTCCTGAGGTTGCATAAAGGTCACTGACAGCTATAGGAAGCTAGTTCTTGTTTAATAGAATGCATTACAGCATGTAAATTAAAATAAAATTAACAAAAAGCATGGCCGGCAGTAGTTACTTTAAAATACTATCAAATTGCTAGATGTAAAGGAATGTAAAGGAATTATGATATCTGTTATTTCCTAATGAATTCAGCATGTGTTGCTATGCACTGTCTACTATTTAATGTTGCCAATCTACTGATTTATAAGAAAAGTAATGCCAAACAAAGAATAAAAGATATTTAAAAATTTCTAAAAAGTGAGGAACTTCTTGCACACAGTAACACACTTTCAGTTCTAGTTATAGCAATGCCCATATTTGACTGCCAGTAGCACACATTTTAATTGCTGCAAGAAGATTAATTTCAATCAATTATGTCATATTGTTTACTTCTCATTAAATCTTGCTTACTAGTTCATACTTTCTTACCTTGGAGGTTTGTGCCTCTTCTACCAGTCGAACAATGTTTGATATAGTGGTGTCTGATCCAACATGAGTAGCTTTCACATAGAGGGAGCTATTCTGGTTAATTGTGCCACCAATTGCAGTGTGCCCTGTAATGAAAACAAAAGCAAAAAAGTCAATGTCAAGTTTCATTATGTTATTGTACACCTTTTCAGAAGATAACACCAACATCAGAGATTTCAGACACTGAATGAAATTTATTATTATTTCTGTACAAACCACTCAAGCAAAATGGCATTTGATTATCTTTCAAAATAATAACAGTTAAAGAATTAATTTGATGTATAATACTATGAATGACCGAGAATTCAAGTACTTTAGGCCAACGAAAACTAATCACTAAGTTTGGTATATTCCTTCCTCAGTGTTTGTTCCGAAACTTGCTATGTACTCTCCTGTTTGTATAGCCAACTGATAACCATGAGTAGAATTTTGCAATGCAATACACTACGAAACTTACGTACAATATAGAGGATTTCACCAACTAATGAGGTTCTCCCTTTACCTCTTAAACAAATTGAAACTTTCTTTTCATTACAAGTATTGTTTCTTCTGTAGTGATTCTTTTGTTTTTCACTCCAAGTACTGTTTCTCCTGTACTCATAACTACCTTCCATTAAATCCCACCCCACCCTGTCCTTACTAATCTCCCTCCCATTCCCTCCTCCTTCACCTCCTCTTCAATTCACTCACCTTTCTTCTTGATAACAGGTAACGATTCTCCTGTGATCAGAGATTCATCCACGTTCGAGGTTCCCTCTATCACCTTCCCGTCTACGGGAATCTTTTCTCCCGGGAACACTTTAACTACGTCACCTTTCTGCAGCAGCTCCACGGATATCATCTCCTCCATCCCAAAGGTTCCGTCTTCATCCACCGTTACCAGCGTTGCTTCCGTCGATTGCAGAGAAATCAACTTAGAGAGGGCCTCTGATGTCTTCCCCTACACAAATGTTACAGGAAGTAAATAGTAGTATTTATAAACAACTGGCAAATAACTTGGAGCTGACATACAGAGCAACTTATGATAGAATTACCTACTTACATTTCAGTACTTACATTACCTATTAAAACTCCAGTGCATGCCCCATCAGTGTCACAAACATGTTACCATAATCTGAGCTACCACAGATGACCAAGAAGACTTCAAGCTGCCTCTGACTTTGTTGTTTTCTTTCTTTTTCCTCAGCAATTGAGTCTTCCAAACAGTGTTAATCAGTGTTAAATGATCTTGAAATGTCTCCATTACACCTGAACATCAGGTTTTCGTTCATGGTGTTAATCTCTAAACTGATCTAATCATTTGAAACCATTAATGATTGCCAACAAGGGTTGGAGAGAGCTCAGTTGATGGAGCAGAGGAACACTCCGTAGGTCACTGGTTCTAATCCCTGTTTTAGCCAAAAGTTATTTGCTCTTCACAAACTGTTTGTAAGTTCCTAATCTAATATGTAGTTTCCACATTGTTAAGATACCAATATGTAATCATTTCAGTTTTTGCAAGAAAAGCTAAAATATGAAAACACAAAAACAAACAAACAAACTATTTGATGGTGACATCACAGATAGTTTAGAAACTAAACCATGATAAGACTTCAGTATATCTCAGCAAGAGAACAGACTATGAAGCTGGTAGTTTCTGAGCTCTCATTTGTGAACTTTAACATTTTGTTACCCTTTACTCACTCTTACCTTTGCTAAATGCTCCAGCCATCTTCCCAAGGTGACAAATATATACAACATTGGAGGTTCATCAAAGAAAGTCATAGGGCTTTCTGCAGCTCTACTGAATATGGCAATTAACACAACAGTCACCGAGTAAAGGTAGGCCACAGAGGTTGCCATGACGATGAGGACATCCATGTTAGCTGCACCATGTTTTAAAGACTTGTAGGCTTGAATGTAGAAGTATTTGCCAGCAACAAACTGGAAAAGGTAGCAAAAAATGGAAAATATTGTCGCAAATTAATCTTTGGTTCGATTGGTTTGCCTAATGAGCAAAATTAAATTATGTTGCCACTTTATGATCTGCTTTTAGGGGTTAAATTTACAGCTCCCCATAAAAGCAAACTTTCTTTGTTCAGAAAGCAGATGGTCTTGACGAATAAGTAAAAATAAGTAAAATCAGTAATTTTTGTCATGGAAGTGAAACAGAAATATGGGAGGTATTTTCATAAAACCGGAACGTATAACACAGTGAGGGGTGTGTAGCGATGCAATACCTCAGTGGGAAGTAATGCAGGGATTTTGACTGTATTATTGAGATTCAGGAAAGACTGAAAGAGTCATTTCTTTCACCCAGTATACAAAACAACTTTCTCTTGAATAATCAGCTAAACTCAAGGCAAAATTTTTATTCTTTAACATCGGGAAGGGCATTGACCGGAGGGGCTGGTCCAAGAGGGCGCACAGTGTTACCAGGACATTCTAGGCAGGGTAGAACGAGGGTGCTAAGGTTGTAGGGAGACAGGTAAGCGAGGAGCGAAATAAATCTTGTCTATTTTATCGATCCAATGTGTTGCCGACAGTTGAAATCATCAACCAATCCACCATCGAACCCGATTATCAATTTGCTCCTACTGGTTGTCACTGCCACATTGTCACTTACAGTCAAACGATGTCTTCCTCACGCACACCGATTGCCAAACTTGCATCTTTGCATCGCTAAATAATCTAACGGAGGATACCATCTTCAAATATTTGTACACAAATTTACATGCTTCCATGTCACTTACATCACCATAGTGGGTATAGTATACTACAGCTACCTGCCAAAGTATAGCATACATACTTGCAGTTTACACTCACCTGTATAGGGGTACAGCAAGCAAAGAGAAGTAGATTCTGAAGGGAAAGTCCAGGAATGACAGTGATTTGCTCTCTCTCTCCAAAGATACCATAAATAAGAATCAAAATGACAGGGAAACCAAATATAACCGAAATGAAGAAAGACCGCCGCCATCTGAGAAATGAAAGGGTAACGATATTTACTGCTCAAGAGCGATTCAAATCAGGGAGAGAAATATTCCATTTGAGATCACAAAAGACTTGTGGCTATGCATAAATGAAAATGTAAATAAAAAACAATTAAAAAATAGAAAACTGACTGTGATATTATAAACATACATTCTAAAATCGTCGTTCTTCTTCTTCCTTCGGCTAACTTTTGTACTCGTTTGTAATTTTTAGTAAAGAATTTTCTAATTTTGTACTCAAGTTTTACTCTTGTACTCTTTTTTACAACTTTGTAATTTTCTTTCAAAATTTGAATCGTTGCTAGAATCTCTGATGTACTTTTTACCACGGTGGATGAAATTTTACTTCTTGTACATTAGTTACAACATGATGTAATCAATGAACAAGTTTTAAAGTCTCAATGTGTGTTTGCCAAATTTTAATTTCAACCTTTCCAGCTTATTGCCCTAAAAGCTCAGTGAAAATAACACCGTTCTATTCAATTTTCATATCAATATTTTTTATTGAGTTATCTGTCGTTAAACACTTTGAGCTGAATAAAATCCCCCAGATTTTTTAACGAGTCCGTAGATTCAACAAACTTCACTCAAAATTTGCAAGCCCTGCCTAACAGATTATGCGCCGATCAAATCTCTCTGTTTTGTTTACGACTGTTAGGCAGGACTTACTAGTGGACGATACAAGTATATATAAGTTACATTTTGTGTAATGAACATGCCGATATGGGCGGTCACAGTGATTTTACTGTAAATCGTTCACACCATAAGGGCAACAGAAAATAAATTTCTTTCTTTCGATTGCGACAGCTTTTCTCCATTAAACCCACCTGGTCAGAGTGCATTTAGAATAAGACACATTGAATCTGCTTCGGAAGTTTGTTTTCCGAAATTCATCAGCAAACACGTATTGAGACTTTGATAGTGGGAGGGATAAAGTAAATACCATCTCCATATCGCCAAGAACTATAAAGGATGAAGAACCAAACCCTGCTTTAGAGAATATAAAATATTCAGTACATCTGCACTAAAATGACAAACTTTTGATCGATGACTTATGGTTAACACTTTTTCATGTGTCACAAGAATAAGGGAAGGGGAGGGAGGTGTGTGTGGGAGGGGAGGGGTAAGAGGAAGATAGTTATCTTACTGTCTAATGGTTGCAGTATGATCTACAGATGAATGTCTTGTCTGCTCTGCAGTGAGCAGTCTTGCATTAAATCCAATATTCTGAGTGAAAAGAGAGAGAGAAAGAGAGTGACTGAGATGTTTCAGTAGTTAATGTAGACAGGTACTTCTATATAATACAACTATTTGCAACAAGTTAGGTATATTTCTGAATTTTGATGAGGGTGCTTTGTTCCCTAAAAGAACTAGCTATAATTATCCTCAATTTTTTAACTATAATACATGTAAGATATCAAGGTGAGCATTAACAGAACCATCAACTCATAAAAAAGATGCTATATGGTCAGGGAATGAAATGGCTTACAACAAGGCATGACTCACCATAACAGCAGGTGTTACCGGGGCAACTTAAGCAGTCAGCTTTATAATGTTCGTTAAAATATTTAACAGTCCTCATTGTATTTCCCCTTATTAAGATCTACAAATACTTTTTTAGGAAATATACTCCCTCTTATCCATGAGGTGCATTCAGTATCAGCAAACCAGTTTCAGTTTATATCAGTAAAAATTCCAAACAACTCGTGTTTCTCTTTCATTCTTATTTGGAAATAAGGCTAGGCCAGATGCATCAGCACTGAAAGCATTTATTCCCTAACATTTAGGCTATAAACATGCACACATTAATCTAGTGGATTAACTGAAACTGGCTTACTCATGCTTCAGAATCTACTGTGACAGCAAAAACTCTCCAACTGACAGCATGTATTGTGCTCATGTCTTAGGCAATAAACATCATATTGCAGACAAGACCAGGATTGGCAACACATCTAGACAAAACGTCATCAGTTGGTGAAATCTGCTATTACAGCAAAACAACATGCATTACACTATTTCTGTCCACTTTTGGCATAGTAATGTTTCTAAGTAGCATTAAAAAATGTGTGACAAAGTTATTAAAGATCATTAAAATCCTCCGAATGCAGAAATGAGAAAAGAAGCCCATCTTTTCTTATCAACAACACTTAATCCACAAACAATTTCAAAACTGTCTTATAACTTAGACTTTAATTGCTTTTGTAAATATGAGCTGACCTCTACGAGTTGGATGATATTTCGTGGACCAATGACATCAGGATCAAATTCAAAGTGACCTCTGCTTGTTGCCAGGGCGACCGATGCCTTGAGTATACCTGGCTTTTTGGTCAGAGTGGACTCTATTAAGTTCACACAGGACGAACAAGTCATCCCAGTAATCTAAAGAGGTAAGAGAAGAAGATGCAATTTCTTGACTAACCCTAAATGTGAAACTTAATCATGGTTAGTTTGCAGTCGAACCTTTGGTGTAATAAATTTGTACGTTTCTTATCCACGCAGTTACTGTACTTTCTTCCAAAACCCTACGTATTTGGGGCTACACAGTCCTACCTGCTGAGTATGCTTACAACATGCTCACAACATGTTTACAACATGTAGAAAGTAAATTACCATTTACCATACCAGTTCTTTACACACATTCTATTACTGTAATAACTACGCTAAATTCAACTCATTTGTGAAATTTTGAAAACTACTTTCAGCCGATAAAAGGTTTTTTTTCTCCTTGCCTTAAAAACAATTGTGTATGTCTCCTGATAAAAGCAATTATGAAATTTACTGTACATATAAAATTTGTTCGCATTTCAGATGGACTCATTAGTCTAATATTCATGTATCCTGATGGAAAACTGCAAAGTTCCCTTTGGGAAAACCTATTTTATAGTACTTAAAGAAGAAAATGGGAAACAAACGACGGGACTGATTTATTTTAAGTATACTGAAAGGGAATTCCCTGCATAATTTAAACAACTTTCAAACAGCAGCTAAGATCATCTATACAGGGAGCACCTCGACGACGACAGCTTACGCTGATAACCTTTAGACAACAATTTAAGATTGATAACTTCCACAACATCTCGAAAAGTAGTCTTGCTTTTCTATCGAGACTGATTTGTGAATTCCTGTTATAATATAAACAACCTTCCCTTTCAGCTACTTTCCTCTGCAAAATGTCTGCAACACAGACATACACCTAACCTGTTTTAATTTTTTTTTTCAAATACATATACAGTATGTTTTTGCATATTTGGAACACATACTCTGGACTATTGAATACTTCATTCACAATTAACTTAAAACATTTCTCTTTTTTGTCTCATGTTATGGCATGTTATAGAAGGTAAGGATAAATAAATATTTCAATTTCACAAAATTTCAGAGGATAGAGAAAGGCAGCAGGCCACATAAAGGATATTCAGTGCTCATGACAACAAATATCACTATAATAACTTTGCATAATTACAAAACACCAGTCAATACCAGAAATAAATCTGCATTATGTCCCCATTTGCAATTCACAAGGGGAAATTGATAAATCTTCTACAAAGTCCCTCCATCCCCCCCCCTTTTTTGAAGGAGATGAACTGTAACACATAAAAGTGTTACATTATGACCATCTTGTTATGGTTTGCACATTACTACTATCCCCAACCATATTACAAACTCACATGTAAGTCGATGATTCCATCTCGAGCTGCATTGGTAGATTCTATGAGCACTTCTGCTTCAAACCCCAGATCTTTAATCATCACAGCTACTTCACTAGGTGTCATGTGACACGTGTCAAAGGTCACATCTGCTTTCTGAGCCATCAATGACACTGTGATGTTGCAGATACCTGCATATTTTATTGGAAAATAAAACCAAAAAAATTATGGCAATTCAAATAGATCAATAATCATGTAAACATGGTAGATATGGATTTAACAGAAATGTTACAGCCTGCAGGTAACTTTAATGATATTTTTTAGTTTAACCTTTACCACAACTACTGTAAGCTTGGCTAATCAAACACCTGCTCATTACTTTCTACCACATTGAGAGCTGTCTGTCTAAGCACATATTGTACTCTGTGGTATAACTCCAGGGGGTTCGGGGCCCAGAATGTAAACAAAACACAAAACAACAAAAAACAGCAAAATGTGTTCAAAAGTGACAGGTGTAATAAATATCATGTGGTAGCCGAATCTAATTGCAATCCGGCGTTTAAGTTACAAAAGTACAGTACATGTACTATAACTACAACAAGGCTGCCATTAACATTTATAATTCAATCTCCTGTTTACCTTTTCTTTTGCTGATTTTCCCTTCAATGAGAGCCACACATGATGAACAGGTCATACCAGTGACCCTTAATTGACAGGTTTGTTCTTCTCCATCCAACGAAGAAGTGCTACCCTTGGTAGAGGTAGCGTTATGATGCCCTCCTCTCCTCGTCGATTCAGGGTGTGACGTTTCTGCGATTTCTTCCTTGACTCCATCTGCGAGAAATTATGGAATAAAGTGTTGGAAAAAGTCTATAAAAGCACCAGGTGCATGAAAACCAGAGAGCTAACAAGTTTAATTATTCCTTAAGGATTCAAACACAATTTTCATGGTTTGACCGCTGTTGATTTAAGACGATCACCAAGGGTCCATCCCTTGCACTCATGTGAACCTACATGGCAGATCCTGTTTTTGAGCTAATTTTAATTGCTGTGACTTTTCAAAGGGCATTGTGAAAAATGTAATGAATATTTACGGGAAAGGCAGAAGGTGCCCGAGGAGGGTCAAGGGGGCGCAGTGCTAAAATATTACTGGTTATTAGGCTAGGGTAGATGGGAAGGTGCAGCAGTAGAGTCTAGACAGGTACAGTATTAGGAGTGCAGTAAATATATGCATGTTACACAGAAGCGATTCTTGGATGGAATATTGCATGATTAGAAAAGCGATAAAAAAAGAAGAAAGAAATAAGGAAATTTGTTTAAAAAAAATGTTAACATCAACCGATGTTCTACAGAAAATGCCTACTTGGAAGAAAGTGCTTTTGAATTATTGTATGTCGACAAACTTGATGGTACAGTACCGTAGTGACCTGATAAACTTGATGGTACAGTTACCGTAGTAACCTGATCAGTCTCACTTGTGATGATCTTTTCTCACTAGATCAGAAAACAAAAAAATTTGAAAGCATTTCTTTGCAAAACCCAGTGTTTTAATTTTCACCAGCAATTGATTTCTATGGCATCATATCAGATTTCAACCTTGTTATTAATTGTTTCTTTCTATCTTGAAAAAAGAATGAAATAAGATAAAGAACAGAGATAATAAACAAGGAAAAACAATTTAAGGGTTGCCATTTGGTGGTGCTTTCCGACGGCGATATGGAGGGAGTCAACTATGACCACTTTCACGAAATGATAGTAATACAGTGGTACTGAAGGCTTTAACTACATATGTCAAACTGTACAGAAGGTTCATAATACTGTACGGGTGACTTCACGGTAAATATGATATTAAAAGGAAAACGTCACCATCATGAAATGAGAAAGTAACAGTAACACTACAGTACAACCTTTACAAGTACAATAACTTTAGGTCAATTCCCACAAAGTTCAGTACCAGTTGTGGTTGTAACTGCATGGTCACTGTGAGTTCGGGAGGGGAAAATTAAGCACCACCACCATGAAAGGAGAATATATATGCAAAGATGCAAGGGAGAGGGAGAGGAGAGGAGCTAGGGCAAAGATGATATGTCATCAAGGAAGGGATTTAAGGGGATGGGGGGGGGGGGTTCTCCTCCCATTTGAGAACTTTGT
>JAIPMN010003336.1:4067-14727 GCA_020650975.1 Apostichopus californicus | reverse complement strand
AATACTGTACGGGTGACTTCAGGGTAAATACGATATTAAAAGGAAAATGATAAACGGTTACACGCCCATTTGAGAACTTTGTGAAAAAGGAAGGTGCTTACAGTTGATGAAAAATAGTGCTAGAAGTAAATTTTTCAACTGTTGCAATGATGTTGAAGAATTTTTCACAGTTTAGGTTGTACATATATGTGTTATTGTACTTTATATACATGTTACATATCCTGTATGGTACACTAGGAATTTTTGTCATACTCTGTCTACCAGTGAGGGGAAGGGGGGGGGGGTAGGTGAGGTGGCCCTGATTTTTCTGATGGATAATTCCCCCTCGCAGTATACATCATTTCCGCCCCTAAACAGTACAAGCTTCAACACAGTATTACTCACTTCATCACGTTCACCAATTTCATTTCCAGTTGTACAGTAAATTCATGGTCATTGTGATCTTGATTGAGGAAATATTACAGTGGTATTAGAAGCTCACCTGAATACACAATTCCCAGAAAGCTTCAGTCCAATACACACTAAGCAGTTGAACCTTTATGGCCTTTGTTTAACATCTACAGTATAGCATACTATCTTACTATATAGGATGCAGTTATGTATTTGACATGCAAATTACTGCTGGGCGGGCATAGTACTGTAACCACTAAAGCAAGGGTTCCCCTAACTGGGGTGCATGAACCTCCCAGGGGGTGCGTGAGTCCATTCCAGGGGGTGCGTGAGACGTTTCTGAAAGTCAAAACTAGAGTACTTTTTGTTGAACTAAAATTTGATATATCATATAACTTAGTAATGTACTGTACAAAAGTCGTACCTATTTACACTCTATAATATTACACTATGAAGTTGATCTTTAACGAAGCACCGTTATGCGTATTATAGCATAATAATGACTCAGATCGTGTCTCGAAAAGCTGCAAGTACGTGGACAACTCTGACATCCACAGGGGGTTCGTGGGGGGATAAAGTTAGGGAAACCCTGCACTAAAGGTAGTTTTTCCTATATATACTGTAGGCACAATTAGTATAACACTTAAAAACTCCAAAGGCACTACTCATATGTACAGTACTTGGTGAGGACAAATGGTATCACACAAATGGTATCACAAAAATGGTATCACACAAATGGACGATTGGTGTCAATAGGACAATGTGCATATTTGGATTTAGTGGGGTTTCCTAATATTGTCTCCCCATGAATAAGAGTAGATAATACAAAGTAAACAATATTATTACATAATTCTTGGACCAAACATGATAGAGCCCAACTCAAGAAAACAGAATACAGAAATCTTCCTATGGATTTTGCATTTTGCCTGTAGAAAAAAAAAGGTACTGACAGTTTCTGCTAGTAGGCATTAGGAGCTAACACAAACACATAAGAAGTTCTCAAGTAACATTCGTCAGTACAAAACTCGGCGTGATTTCCGTACCCTAACATTAGCAAGGTATTATACCAAATATTATCAAATGTTGTTTATTGGGCTGTTCCCAGTAAATAATGTGTGATGTTATTCAGGAAATTCCAGTGGGAACTTGATATTCAGCCAGTATCTGTAGATATTTTAAGCACTGGCTTTTTTTAACAAGTGCCTAAAAGTTTGAAACTCTCAGCCAACAATACACCCCATAGCTTAAAATACTTTTTTATGGTAATGTGTTAGACTGTGTTAAATGTGTAAAGTTCAACAAAGCAAACTTTACATTATATTTCAGTCCAGATTAGGAGCTTCCATACATACGTACACGTATGTATATATATATATACTGTACATCTGTACACATGCAAAACGTGCATAATTTTTAAATGACAATAAACTATGTGGCCGTTCAATCAACATGTATTGTTATACAGTTTGAAAATGTAAAACAATAGAAACATTAAAAAATTATTAATTTGCACTGACTCTTCAGATAAAGGCAGTGAAACAATTAACAACCTGCCTAACTACCTTGCTGCCAAAACCTAATTTGTTCAGCCTACATTGGTACACACATTTGTGGTATTGTTTAGTTATTTACACAGTCAGGTATCACATAGCTAATTGCTGAGGAAGATTGCACCCACTTGAGTTTGTGATCGTTACCTCAAGAGATCTAACTTGCCTGATTTGAATGACTGAATAAATTTATTTGCTAGCTTAACAAACAAAACAGTTCCAAAGTTTCAGTAAGAGATTGTAACTATATCCTGTGCCTGGCAGTGTTGGGTACTACCGGTCCTATTATGGCAGTAATTGTCCAGTAATAACTGCGTAGTTAATGGAGGAATACATGATCATATCAGGACTACTGAATGTTGCAAACTCCTTACATTTAATTCATTCCACAGTACAATACAACACACCTGGTAATACTCTAAAACAAAACTACTAAGTTTGCTTCTTTGTCAATTTAGAGTCGAACCCGTTTAAGATTTGGTAATATTTTGTACGTCAGTATTAAACACATTTTCTGTGTAAACCATCAGACTTTCTATGAATATTCATTAAAGCAGGCATGTAGGAAATGTGTTAGGAATATATATTAGCATTAATTTCATTGTAGATTAGTAACTCCTTTGAAAGATAATCAATGCCAAAGTGTGCATAGGAATATATTGAAAAAGCATTTTAACTTGAAGTACATTTCAGAGTGCTATCCAAAACATTCCCACATTACTGATCAAATTTGGAAGACAATCAACCACAAGATTAAAGATATTTAAATGAAAGGAAAAGTGTTTGAAGGAGATTTTCTGCAGGAACATTAAAGATCACCTTCATGTAAGCACATCCAACAACTCATTTTCAAGGCACTCGAGCAAAACTCTCTACGAGCCTAGATAGCTTCTTGGTTTTTTTTTCATTTTCATTGACAGTATTGTCCCCCCCCCGCCATGCCCACACACAGACACACAATATTAAGCATGCTAAAATTTGCTAAAAGTTTTAGAAATGTGCTGGATCAAGTCTTCATGTAAATGGGTTTGACATTTATTCAACAACTTCATAGAAATGCTTTCAGTTTCTAGTGTACTTGATTACAAGGTATTAAAGTTATACTGTTTATTTAGTAAGATGCATTGAATGCAACCAGTCGCTTTAAGCGCACTTTTGGCTAATATTGTACAGTACATTATGAAGAGGAACAAGCCATGATATGTTTTCGATGCATCATAGCATTATCCCTGACTGCTTGTTGCATGGAGCATAAGACAAAGAAGATACTAACATAACATAATTATACTTTACTACAGTATCTATAGGATACTACAGTATATAAAATACACATACTGTGCAGTATATTATTTCTTGTGCTGGTAGATCTTCTCACACAGCACTCCCAGTCGCACCTTCAAACATTTATTGCTCATAAATTTGAGGCCTGAAGCAAACAGAGCATATGTTTTCCAATTTCTGACTTCGTAACAAGATTTACATGCACCCTTTCCCATTTGGTGATGTGTGATACCAGCTTTTCGAGTATCGAATCACATGGGGTCAAAAGAACAATGTAATGAAATACTATTTGGGGATTAAACATCCATAGTTTTTGGTGAAATCGAATCCAAGGGACCCACCCTGTTTTATCACTTTCTGTAAATCACTAAATGATTGCTAATTGCAATGCAGAAGGCTTGCACAGTTGGTAGATGTTTACCACCCACAGGGCTATATACGTACACAATGTGGAATCACCCTGCTATATACTATCAGACATATTCTCAGAAACAATGTAATGTGCCCAAGGACTGCACATAATTACAAGTAAATTGCATCTAAAGGCTATAATATGTATTGGTCTGTAGTTACATCAATAGATAAAACAACATGATAAAACAATAAAAACACAATAAAATCAGATTTAGGATGGGAAACAGTGCAGAGGGAGGAGGGAGGGGGGAAGGAGGGAAGAGAAATGAACAAAATACTTACTTGGGAGAGAGGCTTCAAAACCCATCTCTTCAATAGCTTCAACAATTTGCTCTGCTTTCAGACAGTTTCCGTCAAATTCAACTGAGGCATTGTTTTCTTCCAGAGATACATTGACGCTAGATATGGCCGAGTTTTCTCTCAGTTTCTCAGAAATAGTCTTAACGCATGATTGGCATGTCATTCCTTTGATATCGATCATAATAGCTTCGTTTTCTTTGGGCCCGGCTACTTGCAGCAAAGAGCAATCAAAGCCCATCTCATAGATAGCTTCTCTGAGCTTCTCTGGAGTCGTCTCCCGAGGTTGGAAATAAATGTCTGCCCGTTTATCTTGAAGGGAAACTCTTATAATGTGAACCCCTGGAGCATCCGAAAGCCTTTCCTCGATGGATTTCACACAAGACCCACAAGTCATCCCCTCGACGGTAAGAGCAACAAACTCAGCAGTCTGTAAACTCTGCTTGACCTCCGTGTCAAATCCCATATCGTAGATGAGTTCCTTCAAACTTGTAGCAGTTACTTCAGAGTCAACATGAACAACTTTTGCTTCCTTCTTCTCCAACGATACTCTCACATCTAACACGTTTCTCGTCTCGGAGACTTTGCTCTCTATGGACTTGACGCACGAGTTACATGTCATGCCCTCCACAGTTATGATTGAACAAACGAAGGAATCCACTTTATTCAAAATAATGATGCTGGCATCGAAACCCATATCATACACAGTCTCTCGAATTTCATTTGCGCTGATCTGACCGGAATCGTAACGGAATATACCTTCCATTTTCTCCAGGGAAACATTGGCCTTGTAAACGCCGACTTTACTGGACAAATTGTCTTCAATTGTTCGAACACAAGAATTGCAAGTCATACCTTCAATTTTCAATTTCACTTCTGTTTCTCCTTTCTCCTGCACAAAGGCATCGAAACCCATCTCTTCCACTTCCTGGCGTAATTCCTGCAAATTTGTCACGTCGTTCTTGAATGTAATCTCTGCTCTCTCCTCCTGAAGAGATACCTCGATACTGGCAACTCCAGGAAGTGTGGCTATCCTATCCTGAATTGACTTTACACAGGACTGACAAGTCATCCCTTTAATCTGGATAATCCCAGACTGTGTTGTGCCAGTTGCCATACTTAAATCCTCCATTGTTGTTTCTAGTATTGAAGGAAGCAAAAGATGATATATGTGAAGAGGGAATACAAATCTATAGTACAGAAACATCTACCTGTGTACAAGGAAGTAGGTGATGAATGACTTGAAAGTGCTATTGTTTAAAAACCTGCTAACATCATTAACATGTCATTTGGTGGGAAGAGAAAGTCATTAAAGCAGATTATAGGTGACTTTGTCTTACTGCAGAGACACAATAGTGAAGAAATGCAGTAAGGTCAAAGGTTATCCAATTATTGCTTGTGTAGCCAAGGTACTGTAATATGATGCATATTTAACAGATGGAAAACTGCATACAGCAGGATTTTAATAACGAACCATTTAATCAGATTACTAACTGATTACTGTACATGTATACTACAAAACTTAAAGGTGTAAATTTGGGAGTTTTACATAGTCAGGGAAAATAATTTAGTGTTCAAATTTTGTGGAGCAAGTCTCTCTGAATATTACCAAAATACTGTCTCCTATGTGAAAAACTAAGTACTATAGGATCAAGTCCATTAGTGGTCGTCAAATGTTGTGGTTGAACGTACCAAATGTTGGATACTAGGTGTTCAGTACAGTATGTGCGTACGAAGTTACAGCAGAATATGATCACAAACAAGTCACATATGTGGTTAAAGTGATGCAAAAGAGTAGCTTCATTATTTTTTAGAGTAGTGTTAACCCCTAACCCTTGAAATGCACATACTGCACACATACTGTAGTTTGCAATGGTACGTACATTGACAAGGACGTGACGACCACTAATGGACTTGATCCTTACTATATATACTGCACAACTTTGGACAAATTGACCATTTTGAGACGCGGTACTGGATAAATTATTCCCTGTATTGATGAAACTCCAAATCTTGAAAGTTTTCACAAAAGTTCCTTGCACAAAATTCTCTCTCTTTTAGGTATGTAGAGTACAGTAGTTGTGATGTCTGCAATACTGAGAATGCAGAACATAGTTTCATGAATCATGGATTATTTTTATAAATGTTAAAGCCAATTTGACAGCTGAATGTTCAGGAATTGAAAGAATGTAGTTCAACAGACTTTGTAAGGTTAATAAACTTATATGACACAACATGGGTTATTCCTTCTAAAATCCTTCATTTGCACGATCCCTCGAATGGAAATTTACTCTTACCAGTGTTGAAATACTGTATCAGTGTGTACCTGATTTTTAGCTATGCAGTACTGTACAGTAGCTTTTATAAGCAATGGGAAATGTTTTGTAAGGGGCCAACATTGTAAAATTCTAAGCCTGGAGGATTGGAGATGGCATTATAAATTTATCACGGATCACTGACAAAGCCATCCGACAAAAAGCAACCATAACATCAGACTGATATGCAATTTACTATGTTGGAAAAATCCCTTTTAAAGAGTAAAACAATGTTGGGCAATCAACAAATCTGTCAGGCATTAATAATTTTGGTAGCTTGAGAGCAACTTAAAGTACATGGCTTTCTACTACAGCTCTGCGAAGATATAAAACAGACTAACAGGGCATTAAAGAGGAAACCAAGCATATAGTGAGAGCTACTGAGAGTACTGATATGATTTACACAGTGAGATCTGGGAAATCTTCACTGGAGTACTGGACCTTTTTTTGAGGGGGGGGGGGGGCTGGGGGGGTGTTCACCGTTAATTATAGATCTTGTTTTGTTGCACGTTCCCATTTTTTTAATGCAAATAGTATTTAATCTATGAATACGTAATTTAAAGGTGCATGTATATAAGAAAGCATTCAAAATGGTTCTAACCAGTATGACAGATAAAAAACAAGTTTACATGTTTGCTCTTGTTGCCTCAGGCGTGCTTACATGTGTCTATTTTATCGTTATATAACACTTAATATCTTAATAGCACGATACCTGCAACATCAAGAATCATGAATTTATCCACCATAGTGTAGAGAGTGTAAATCACCCACTTGTTTGAAGGCAGCCTAACCTATAGTACAGAAAGGCCCTAATAAAGTGTGATATTGGGTAGCAATAGCAAGAGGTGACCAGCACCAACACCCCCCCCCCAACCCATGCCCCAATCCTGTGCTTAAAATATACCATCAAGAAATTTATCAAAATCAACTCAAACAACTACTATAAAGGAATATTACCAGGAAAGTTTTATGTTTGACTGATGAAAGATTAACATATGCTAGACGCATCATGGTAAGGTTGCATTCCATTCCTATCTATCGTTTTAGAGATTTAACAGGATTGTAAATTAATATGATACGTGAGAACTGCTTGCCATCTATTGAAAATGTATTCAAATGTTCCTCTTTCACCAGTCAAGAATAATTTACCCTCTGGACTATCCTTTCAAGCCTCACTACAAGGTCAAATATGAACCTGTGTCCAGAAGTTTACACTAAGTAACCAGCATGGATCTGATGTAGCACAGTCCAAATGCATTGCTATTACTAGCATACTAGCGTTCTACATAGTGCTTAAAGGCAGAAAGTCAAATATCTTGACTGCTACTAAAACAAATAATTAACAGATAACAGTATTGTTTTTTTGTTTTTTTCTTTGCTGCAGAAAGCCTTATACTACTGCACACCAACAGACCTCTGAGTCACATCACAAATTTGTAATTGCTTGATCATGTGTTTGCCAATTTTCCACATCCTACAGAGCTTTTACATACTGTATACATGAAAACCGTCTTTGCATTAAACTCAATTCATGCTACAATGCTATCAAAACATCAAACAATTGATGCTACCAACCTGCAAGTAATTAATCAAATGTTAGCTACTGTGCACTATCATGATCCCATTTATATGAAAAAGATTTTTGTGAGGTGCATATATCTCATTAATGAATTTCACTGGAGCATTTTCTATATGAAACTGAATTCACCTACAACAATGTGCCAAAGTT
This sequence comes from Apostichopus californicus, assembly GCA_020650975.1. Classification (NCBI taxonomy): domain Eukaryota; kingdom Metazoa; phylum Echinodermata; class Holothuroidea; order Aspidochirotida; family Stichopodidae; genus Apostichopus; species Apostichopus californicus. Next base: position 6,751 of record JAIPMN010003336.1, on the reverse strand, counting down.
TTTGAAAATCCTTGATGTTGAGCAACATGATCATTTTCAAACGATTTCTTCATTAGTTTCCCAGTTAGCATCATATGTATAAATGTTGAATCTATAGGCTATTTTGTAGGTACATTTTATATTTTGTTCATCTTTAAATTTTATAGGAACATTTTCATATCTATGTATATAATTATATGTCTTATACAATTTGTTGTTTACAATTTTTAATGTTTTGAGCTCTTGTTATCAACCAATTTCCATTGTAGTTTTATATGGTTGGCTGAATAAATATCTTCTATATATCTATGTGCAAAATGATTTTGTCCCATGTGTTGTAAAGGTGGATTATTAGCCTAAGCTCACACTCACAGTCACAGCCAAGGTGACCAGAGGAGTCACTCAACTGAGTGGCAACCAACTCGTTTCTCATGCAGGTGTCACAGATCTGATTTAAAATGGACTAGTATTATGAAATTAACACCAGGCTAGACATAAATATTTGTACTGAATGAATGGTTATATGTAAGTTACTACTACTTACTACTAGGCCAGCTTATATTAAGTAACATCCCAATAAAAACAAGTGAACTAGCTAAGAAAAGTGTGTCCTTCTTTACAAAGTGATGTAAAGAGACTGCTGAACTGGAAAGAAGTGACATTAACATCAATTGCAACACCTTTCAGTTATTTTGGTATAAGTTAATGTTACTAAAGGGCTGTGGATAGCACAGAGTTATGGACACAGGGTAGGCTAACTTAACTGCATGTCCAGAACCTTTTTCTTTTAACCTAATTTCACTAGACATGCATAGACTATGAGCAGACTTAATTGAAGTTTTTTAAAATGGCTAAGGGACTAGAAAAAGCTGATCAGTCATTTTTTTATAACTGTCAGAAGATGAAACATTAGGCTAATACTTAATAGAACCAGAGGCCATCAGCAAAAGTCCAAGAGGCATCACTGTCAACTTGATGTTAGGAAGTATTTTTTCAGCCAATGCATTATTTCTGAATGGAACAACCTGCCACAGGAAGCAATTAGTGCTTAAGCAGTTAGGGCATAATGTTATTAAAAGTAAAATCCACCCTATCCTACGGAGAAGATGGGGGCTCTACATTTGCCAGAAATGGCTGCCTGCCCCAGTTTTAGCCGTTGGGCTCACGTGAGTTATCCGGTAAGTAACCTTGGCTGCCAACTAAGCTTCTTGCGGTTTACGTTTAACTAAACTTTTTCATAAAAGTGTAAATACTAAAGTTTGGGTCCCCAAACTAAATGTTACTTGTTAGCAGTCGGGTGCTCTAACATTACTGAACTACATGATTAACGGTTCACTTACCTCGACCAGCCTATTTCTTCTACGCCTGTAGTCGGAGCACTGCAAGTGTCGGACTCAGTCAGTGTGCGTAATGTAAACAACACTTCATGAACATGAATTTAACTGCTTTCTGCCTAACGTTGGATACTAAAATATACCCACTGACTTGGAAGTTTCGGTGGTAAGCATAGTCCTTACCCAAAGAGTGATTATTACTTCCAGTTTCTTGATTCGGTCGACTTTGTGGAACTGTTCCGGTTATTATTACCCATGAACTGCATTACAACTGTAAGACCTGCATGCATATGGCCTAGCCTATATGGTAACAGTATAGAAACAACAGCTCCCAACAACAGCAATTAATTTCTGTACTCCCAACTAGTTACAAACTCACAGTACATTGCTGTTCTGGCTTCCATCAATCAGCTGTGCATGCGTGATAAGCACGTAGTCCATTCTAAGACCTCTTTGGAAAGCGGTTTGTGCAAAAACAGTTCGGTGTGATGCTGGTGGGGGAAAGTGTCGACAGTGGTTTTCCCAAGGGCCATTACATGTATCATGTATCGTTTACTGAGATTATTGTTAGGAACACACGCGGAAGAAAAAAATGCAAAAAAAGTAAAAAGTTGAACTTCAGAGAAGACCATATGAATAAGTTGATAAGATTTTTGTACAAGTCTGTAACTCTAACATCAACCAATAAAGTGTGGACATTGTGGCATTCAAGTAGATACTCAACAACCATGCTCCAGACATTAACCAAATCCAATCATGTTGCTTTTTCCTTTGAATACTCCTTGTGCTAGTCAATTAGGACTTAGAATCTAAACTTGTAACTTCTCATTTGGTTTATGCCTTACCACAGAGGTGTACTATATATAGCATAAACACTTCTGGCAGGTTTCAACTATGCCTATGTGTGATGCTTGATATACATTTGACTTTCACATCTTGTAGTTCACTGTTAGCAAATACACTTACCTTGCTAAATGTACAAAGCTAATGATCCATGTAGTGTACTTTTTAGTCACTGCTTCTCAAGCAAAAGCAGTATGGTTGTTGGAAACTTCATCACACTATCTCAACTGGAAGGCCATTTGTCACAAGGGCAGTAGAAAAGGGTTCAATCTGAGGGGCACAACTTTCAAGGGGCAGTGGGACATGTGACTTTGATTTTAGAGTGCAAACCATAACAAGTTACCTCAAAACTTTCTGATGAAATGGATTTTCCATATTTTAGAAAGGGTTCTTTTTTAAGCACACTTTGAGTGTTGGACTTTTCAACAAACTAGACCATTTTTCAAGTAACAGAAATGGCACATTTTAAAAGACAAGGGACTGTAGTTTTTCAAGAAACTGAAAGGGGAGGTGGGGGGGGGGGGGGAG
>JAIPMN010003335.1:0-11402 GCA_020650975.1 Apostichopus californicus | reverse complement strand
CCCCCCCCCCCCCCCCCGCAAGAAAATTTGATTATTTCATCTGCCTCGACTTGCGCATCTTCTATGTCCTCCTGATGCGATCCATCCTAGATTTCAATTTCGTCCAAGTATGTTACAGTACTCTACAAATGTAACACAGCACTGATGGCCATTCACATACATGTACGATATATACTGTACTGTGTGTGTACAGTACATACATACAGCAAATACATACAGTAAATGTCTACTTACGATATTATGAAAAGTTACATCAATTCTGGAAAGCCATACAGTATGTGAGCATTAAATTAGAACAAACCAGAAGATCAGTCGAGTGAAAACCATTGAAGCAGAAAGAAAGAATGACAATGAGAATCATCTCGTGACGTAAATTAATTTCAAACATTTCTCTTTACACACTGTGGTAATACCGTTGTATATAGATAACCCACAGTATGTTTTGGTAGAGTTTTTTCTGTTTATTTGTACTATATGCTAAGTAAAATCATGCTTAATATGTACATACAGTATGTTAGGGTAGAACAGCAGAGTTTGAAGTTTAAGTATGAACAGGGTGCAGACCATTCTGTAAATTAATTGATAAAGATTGGATTTGCAGCCTCCTACTGTACATGTTGAAGTTCTGTAACATCATCATGTGCAGTATAGTATGTACTGTATACAAAAACACTCAATGACTCAGCAAACATCAATAGATTTTGGATTACATGTTCTGTACAGTATGAATTATGAATAATTATGAATATGAGTGGCCAGTTGTGTATCATAATTATATATGAGTTGAAATTATTGGGTACAAAACTGCAGCATTGCCAAACATAGGAATATACACAGTATCCTGATTTAAGTGGACATGTACAATGTCATACAACTTCTAATGCTGTTAAAAAAATGCTGCAAAAACTTACAAATAAAAAAACATTAAGAACCGGTCACAAGAAATTAGTGGGATGCAAGCACGTCTGTATCTAAAGTGTCCATAATAGTGTTATACACTTGTAACTAGGTAATAATTATGGGGCACTCATGCTGCTGTATATAGCATTATGCACATTACTGTATGGGATATCCAGCATACAGTACTACAGTAGGCCTCTGTGTGATTTATGGCACCAAGCTACTGTACAACCCGATGGCATGTATGCAATACCTTCATCACCATCTAAAAGATCCAAGGTCTACTTTACACATAAGAGAGCTCTGATTGTTTGCAAATTTTTGCCTACTTTGGAAAAATAATTTGCATATAAATCAGTTCTTTCCTGATGTTTTGAACTACTGCACACTGTATTGTGCATCTTGAAATTTCGAATACATACACCTGCGAAACGAATGAAACATGCTACGGAAGGATTGCTACCAAAAGCGTGTAGTTTTTCTTCCTAAGTGGTAGATTCAGAAGGAGGTGTAAGTGGGTGGTGCCCAGGGAGCGAGGGAGCAGTGCTAAAACATTTCCAGTGTGTAGTTAGGTAGATGGGAAAGTGCAGATGTCGAGTGGGAGACAGGTAAGAGAGGAGCGAAGTAAATAACTACTGTACTGCATCCAAAAACTAACTCTGACAAATCTTCTATACATGTGCTCTCATTACCACGAATCTGAAGCTGTGTAACATGATACAGTAAGACCAGTCGGACCTCGACATCAATTAATAACAATAATAAACAGTTCTTATATAGCGCAACTTACAATAAAGTCTGGCCGCGCTGTACAAAAGAAAGTGAAAGATATGTACAGAATATACAATAAGAGTAAACATAACAATTATAACGATGAAAACAGGTGTGTCTTCAAAACAGTTTTGAACATCTCCACAGACACGACATTCTTTATGTTGAGTTGGGAGTTTATTCCAAAGGAGGGTTGAGGAGTACTGGAAAGATCGCTCGCCATTAGATTTAGTGGACATAGGGTGCATAGAGAGCAATGATTGGGTGCTAGAGCGCAGACGGCGAGTTGGGGTATAACTTTGAACAAGTTCACCCAAGTAGTGTGGCGCAATACCATGAATACATTTAAAGGTTAACAGGAGTACCTTGTAATCAATATGCAGTTTGACAGGTAGCCAATAAAGGTCATGAAGTCTTTTTCACCGCACAAACTTGACAAACGTACTACCACACTGTACTGTATGTCTCTGGATTTATTTACATCAAACTCTGTATTCAATATCGCACAAAATGCACACGAGTCTGTTATAGTTCATCTTTGTTTTATTAAATCTAGTCAATATTTATCTTGATAAAAGAACTAACTATAGGGTTATGGTTTTATTTACTAAAATACAGTATCAATTTTTTTTTTTTTTTTTTTGGTGTCCATAGTGATGAGTTACCCTTTATCAATATGCAGTTAAACATTGACTGCCAGTGACCTTAGACTTCATTTAAAGATGGACACCAAAGATAATTTTAACAATGAATGTCATACAGTATATTTATACTGTAACCCGTGGTCATATGATTGATTCTGAATATTTGCATGGTGCTGTAGTGCACTGCATACTGTATATATTATAGTAAAATACAACATTACAACTGAAATCCACAATCAATGCAATAGTAACAAATTGGTTTCTAGGACAGTGTTTTACAGTGTAGTTTTAAGGCATTTCAACTGGTACAAAAGATGGTTATTCTTTTTTCCCATCATTTCACAGAAAAAATAGGTGGTACGTTATTCATTGTTATAAAGTGTACAATGCCGGTTTCAAATAGGACATATTCTGAAAAACTATTTTTTTAAGTTTTACCTAGAAATTGCTTAATAAAAATTGCTAAATTGCATTTCAATAGTAAGTTCCACTCCAAGAACTTCAGTGGCACTTCCTTTATGAGTATCTGCAATCAGGAGATTGTAAAACAAATTTGACTAAAGTAACCACACATGTGAAATACTGCATGGGCGCCTTGGTAGGCATATTATTGTCACTTACACATGGATATATAAATAATATACATACATGATAATAATAACATGCGCCCCCTACAGTGTGCATACAATTTATATTGCAACCACCATTTGAGATAAACAATATTAATCAAACGCTTTTCTGAAAAAAATATAGTGCAGCGAACTTTTGCTCATTGTGAACAATACAAGCATACTGTGCATTCAGTTTACGTTGATGAATTTTGGTAAATCCCCTATGTGCAGACAAGGCATTTCTACTGTATGTAAGGTCGACATGTTGTCTTGGGGTGCATTGTGTACATATTGAGTATGTAAAACTGTTAACTTAAAGCTAGTCAAGTCGTGTACACCCCAAATTATAGCACGCTATAATTGCTAGAAGTTTTCAAAAAGTACTTTCCTGGAGGTCTTTGCTCTCCAAATTGTTCTCAGACATTTTTAAGGAACACACAAGATGACTGAATTTCCCAGTGAGGAAAATTTCCTCAAAGGTTGTGATAAAAAACAGTTTAAGAATTTTGACCAAAGGTGACCATATTTCAATATCTAGCATATTTGAGGCCCATACAGCAAACCTTTAACATGCCTTCAGATTTTTTTGGAGATGTTGACCACATGTGGCTTGACACACTGACTTGTTAGCCATGGCTTACAGTAGGACTAACAGTACTTAGTTTCATCAGAGTAGGCAAGTTTTGCTTTGATATTCAAACTTTCCAACTGTTGATTCGGTTCAATGGGTTCATAACCATAGCAGCAAGGAAGCTTGGTTTGAGGTCAGATGACTCTCCACAGTAGTTTGGTGTACAGTTCTGCTTCCCAAGAAGTGTGTTTTCTATGAGTTGCATTGAATTACAGGTCATGCAACAGCGACACCTGCTTTGAAAGACCATATAATTTATGGTTGGCAAAATATAATCCACTGAATAGATGTTCAAGGATTGTCCATGAGTCAGTTAAATTTCAGATATTGTATATATGTGTTTATCTTTAATTCATGGGTATTGTTTGTCACTCTACTGTAAATTATTGGCTATCATATTTGGGTAACTTGGTGTATTGGAGTTTGTGCAGTTGTATAGCCCGTTAAGTATACAGTTAATATATGCAGGGTGACAAGTGTGAAACTGGTGCATTGTAACTGGGTTGGTCGTAATAAGGGGATCTGAGGCATGGAAAGGGGACAGCTAGGCAAGATTTTCACATGCTAGTGTCTGTTTCAGTTTTGATTCATGTTGGTGTAATATTAAGTCTGAATATTAATGCAGTATTTGTAGCTTGTTCCTAATTGGTGTTATTCACTAATATTAGTACACCTATTGTACTGTCTAAAGAAATGATAAGCCTGCCACATATGAGATATGATATGCCTGCCATATATATGAGAAACTTCTAGAAAGTCAAATTGTGGTCACCCTTTCTTCATCTTCCTCGATCATGTTTAACTCTAACGTATTTCGTTAAATCGAGACATGCAGTAGTATTTTTTGTATTAAAGCCTCCTCAATGTCTGTAAAATGATTTTGGTCGAAACTTTGCCAAACTGTGATGCCGGTGTAACAGGAAATTTCCCCCCCCCCCTGAAAATTTTCCCCCCCGGGGGGTAATTTTTCCTAGGATAAATTCCCCCCCACCCTGAAAATTTACCCCCCCACCATAAGCATGATCAATTTTCCTGCCAGCACCTGCAATCTTTAGCTTGCAATGAATTTCATAATATTCCTATATTCCAATAGGCGATATCTCAAATTCAGTGTATGATGAGATGGTCGATCCCTTGTTCATGGCAATTAAACGCTAGGAATATATCCTTCACGTATTCGCAACATTTTTTTAGTGGCCAGCGGACAGTTAGTTGCAAGGATTGGTGCAATTTAGCCAGTTGAGAAAATTCCAAGTTCATGCCCAAAAAATGTTAAAATCTCCTTATTATAGTTCCATGATGAGATACAGTATCCTTGATAGGTGTACAAAAATATAATTAACTAGAATTACATGAAGGTGGGGGGGAATTTTTCCAGGTTGGGGGGAATATTTCCTAGGAATAATGCCCACCGGGGGGGGGAATATTTCCTAGGAAATCTCCACCCGGGAGGAAAATTTCCTAGGAAATTTTCCCCCGGGGGGGAATATTTTCAGGGGGGAAAAATCCTGTCACACCGGTACTGATGACCTTCTGTACAGTAGTCACATGTGATATCATATCTACAGTTAAGTGTGCAGTGCAATAGTGCTGTCATATATAATATGTACAGGATCATATATTGTATTGTATAGTATCATATATTATTAACTGCATCCCTGACAGCAAACAGAATGAGACAAATTCAAATTATTCAAGCTTCCTATTTGTTGAAAATAATTTAAAATGTCAAAACCTCCCAGAATAGTACTTTTGAAAATTGTATTGATACTAATACTGACCTTTCATAATATGTGGTTACGTTTTGCTAAATTTTTTGGTTTCTTTTCATTTCTTGTTATATATTTCATTACAGGAATCATAGTATTTACTTGGTAGTACTCCTCAGTGACTGGTACAGTACTACACAGCTCACTAAACACACCCAAGTTCATTCAAGCAGTTCAAACAAACTCAATACCATCATAAGTACAGTATGTATGTACACAGTGTTGTATTTAATGAATGATGCAAGGCATCACAGGTGAGGTTTTACCATGACGCAGCCAATTTTCGAGGATATTATCAATATATCTTCAGCAGATAATGAATAATGGAACAACTCAAAGTATGATTAATTCTAAAGCTGACAAAACGAGTACAAATTTTGAACGAACTAAATTTGCTCTGGACCAGTACCTAGGTCAGATACTAGTATATACTGTATATATCTTTCTCTCTCTTCTGCAGGGGGTCAAAGTTCCTGCCAACAACTGTACAAATTGATTATAAAACTAACTTCATAATATTGCCTGCAAACAGACTGCTGTTTCATTGAAGTGCATATTATGACCCGTGATTAATCTGTTGGATTGCTTCCTTACGGTTAGTGTCATGATCAGGGATGTGCTCATGCCGGGCTGCTGCGTCCGGCAGTTCTGAATGCCGCCCAAACAATATTTTTAACATTTCTGCCCCACACTAGTTTTGATGATTAATTTGCCCACTTTAACAATTACCAAAATATGGAGGATTCTTGGCACAGAAGTTAGCTCCGGAATCGGAAAAAGATTTTGCACCATTTGTCCCCTTAGCTTACTTGCAAAAAAATTCCAAAGGGGAGGGGGACACCCCACCCCCTAGAACTCTCCTCCGGGACGTGGATCACATTACTGCACAAACCTGCCCGGCACTCAGATATTCCTGAGCACATCCCTGCATGCTAACAATGCCATGTGATATTCACATAGTACTTAGTTTCAATCACCCTCCCACACTTGTAGAGAAACCAGTAGGTTAAAACTGGGATGAGTACGAGAACAAACTAGAACTCGATCCCCTGGAGAGGGAAAAGAGAAGTGTTAAGAGAAATGTTGTTACAATTTTCATGGTCCCAAGCGTGAGCCCGAGTACACATGTGCAGTACTAGGTTATTGCTGTGTTGTACACTGAATCATTTATACTGCAGTACAGTATCGAGATTACAGGCATCTTAAAAGTAATTTCCAATTCCCAAATTGTTCTTTCATTTTGCTGTCAAATCAGAAGGACTCCCTACCAGTTTACTCACACATTTTATTAAAAGGTTCCAACAGTGACACTGCATCAGTGCACTTTGCAATATAGGCCATGGACACGTAGTTCCCACTTTGCACATTAAAAAGCTTAAATTTACAACCTCACACACCTAAAAAATGAATTTTCTGTGTGCTTTTACTGAAAGCCTGCTACATTACTACAGCATATCAAACTGTAGGAAATTGGGATGAATTATTGATAATTCATTTTTTCAGACTTTTACACTGGCAACGTGTGTCACTCGGGTTTTATTCAATTCTGATTCAAGATACTGATTACAGGTCAACTTTAAAAATATTTATTTCAAAAGTTTTCCTCATATATATGACCAGTATGTTTACCTGTCAAGCACTAAAAAGCAAAAAAAAGCAAATGGTAATACTTAAAAAAAAAATTGAATCAATTAATCCTATACTATTTGAATTGCAACTTGACGGTCAAAAGACTGTAAATTGCATAGCTAGTGCTACAGTGTACAGTGAGTACTGTATCGGATTTCATCATCAAGAGCTGACAAGAATGCCTTGGCATATTATAATTATATAATCCATAAAAGTAGCTGTCTTTTATAGAAGTAGCACAGCTGGTGTACATAATCTGTTAAAAAAAGAAAATTAGAAATGTCAGCAAGTGTGCATTACTGAACAAAATCTGTTAAGCATCGGCTGCACAGAATTCTTATATAATTATATGTTCATGTTTTCATTCCATGTGCATAATAATTTAGTATGACTTCAATAGAGCCACTACAGTATCTATCTAGATACTTTACCTTCATTAACTACTTGTACACAGTACATCAGGGAGTTTGAGAGACACTGTGTCACCCAACTTCAAACATCTTCAAGTATACTAACTGTGTCATACCAAGTTACGTACAGACCTGTACTTCACGATTCTGTCAAGAGCCAGTACCAGCTTAATCAAATCAAGAGTGCAACTTGTAAATTATTCCGTTGAAAAATGTTACCTGAAACCTGCTGGTCATATATTTAGAGCAGCTTTAGGTATATCAAATTCTAACAATTTTTTTATTTCTGAAATGTTGTTGATACCAAAGTGAAATTATATTGTACAGTAGTTGCTTAGCATACTGAAAATAAAAGTAGGCAACTTTTCATTTCATAGAAATTATGCAATTTAAGCACAGTTAGTCAATTTTTTTCAATTTTGCTTTCTTATTCATGACTGCTTTAATAATCATAATAATAACATGTAAAACTAGTAAAAGTGTTAGCAATGGAATCAACTGAACATTAAAGGGATTTTCTGGTGCCAGACAGTGAGACAATGAAGAAGAAAAATATTCCACAATGTTAGTTCAAGACCCACTGTCAATAATCTCTTGTCTGTAACTGAAGATATGGTTTATTGATTGTAACCTATTTTTGGCTTGCTTAATTCCTCAAGTCTTCCTTAGTAGTAGGAATCCCAGTAGCAGATGATCTGCGATGTCAAAGCCGCAAATGTTCTTTGTAGGCTGTACTCTCCCTTTATGATCTTTTTGATAATAATTTAGACTTTACTGTAAGTACAGGGCTCATTCTTTAACAAAGCCAATGGAACATTGATATATTGGCAATAGGAAATCATGGAGATTTCTTGTACATGACCAACCGATGGTATTTGTAAAAAAACTCAATCGGTTAGGGTAAAATGGATGACCCAATGCCAAGAGGTTAAGTCCAAATACTGAGTGTAAACTTCATTCTAGATACACAATACTCTGTAAACATGTGTACAATATTAAGAACATTGGAGATCTGACATCAGAACAATAGAATTCTGATTTGCCCTATGGACCATTACTTGTTTATTCAGGTACCTGTACAGTAGATATAACTGGAGAGCCTTAGAAGCTACAAAATATATTACGTTGCTAGGCTACATATTAATATGTAAGCTTAGGTCCTCCTGTTACATATATACATTGCTCACAAGGAACTAGTTACACAACTCAACTTTAATGGGACTGCATGCCAGATATGCAACATGAACAAACTATATGCAAACATTTTTTAGTACTATACAGCAAACCATGGCGGGGCAAATTATTTCGGATTCTTTCTGGTTGTCCCTAGGACAACAGGGTCTTACAGTACATTTTAGTTTTCCGAAGAAGAATAAACAGTGACCAATATGTACACCGTAGGAGAGATGTGCTGATTGGTGAATAGTGCTCACGCAAGTTTTGGGGGTGATACCCAGTGGCGGAGCGTCCATACAGTCAGGGGGGGCAGATGCCCCCCCTGACGGACTCAAATGGACTGCTGGCGCCCTTTTCAGCTTTTACCACTTTTACTTATTCGGGATTATTGACTTTTTATTGCGCTCTCATCTACCTATTGACATTTGTCACATTTTGTTGGCGATGACACCTATTTATTCTTCGTTTATCTGCAAATTAGCAAGGCCTGGAAAGGGTAATTTCCGGCGATCTAGGGAGTATCTTTACTCAAAAAATGTCTGTTTGCTCCGGGCCAACTTGTGGTGGTGCTCCGCTTAGATAATGTCGAAAGCGCCCCTGCAGACCATTCTCGACCCCCCTGACCAATACCCTTAGCTCCGCCACTGGTGATACCAATTTTATCATTTTACCTATCTGGATGTAATTCGTTACAATGCAATCTGAATTTAATGTAAACAATTGGTCAACCACCGCACAGCCTGATTCTATCGAGCTGATTCTGATTGTCAGAACAGAAAGTTGGTTTTCTCCGATGACCCCCATACTCATTAAAAATTTGCAGGCATATATAGGAAGTAAGGCAGATCCCTGGGTTACGCATTTAATACAACTCCTTTCAAAATGCTCTAGGTGTTTGATCACTGGTTGGCAGGTTTAGTTTTCATTAATTCAGTGATCATTTCCCAGTTGTTTTTGATAATGCAGGTATCAATGGCATGGTTAACTTGGCAAAGTAGGATGGTCTGGTAAACTTGTGATGCAAAAGACAAAGACTGCTATTTTAAAGGTCAAAGGTAATGATGATCTCTTTGATTTTGCTATGTGGTTTAATGTATATCCTTCAACTATGTGATTTCCCTGATGCATGGTTCAGATTCCACCAAACTGACAAAGCCCTGGGCCAATGGTATATTTAGGCCTAGGCTAGGCTTACACAGTTTGTTGTAAGGCCTGGCATGAAACATTCAAGGCAAAGAAAGACTTCCCAAAATTTAGGTATGTGTTAACTTTGTCTTTTAGTAAATGGGTGAATTAATTTTTGAAAGTCATTCAGAATACAAAAAAATGATGTTTTCTCCTTTCAATGCGACAGTTCAAAAGGTTACAGTGCCATTCTGCCATAGGTATATAACGCCATACCTTTCCGCCATAGGTTTCGATCCTTTCCGCCATGGCGGAAAGGCTCGAAACCTATTTCGGAAAGATACATTTAAGGAATGGATTTTACACAGGAATGTATCGGTGAAACTTTTTTGGATTCACGTGGAAGGATAGGTACACCGTCTTCAAATGTGACGGTTTGCTTGATAGACTGAATTGTAGTGAAGACAAGATTGGGGAATAGATACACAGTATTTAATGTACATGTTGATTGAATAGTTTCATTTGTACGTTCGTAAGAGTCGATACACTGTCTTTAAATTTATAATATAGTTCGTTAAATAAATCGAATTACTTTAGGTTGGTTGTTAATTAAAAAGACTGATTCTGATTGTTGATCTATATAAACAATTTTGTGGATTTTGCGGGCCTAGGTAGTGTGAAGCAAGCAATATACAGTGCTAATAGGCCTACGTGCCCCCCCCCCCCCCCACAATGTGCTCTTTCTGCCATACAAAATTGCTTTACCGCCATCTGAGTAACATGGCAGAATAGCACTTTTTCTATGGCGGAAAGATCACATTTTCTATGGTGGAATGACACGGCCCCCATTTCTAAAGTGTATGTGTCCAATGTAAAGAAGTATCCCCATATTACTCATTCTAGATCTTCTCTATCGTATTTAATGATAAATTTAAATCAAAGGATAGTATTTTAACTCGCAACTCAATGTTCCCGTGCATCACCGTAGTGCGTAACATTTTTGTATTGATTATTAATATTACTATTACGTATTCCCTATTAGTTTTACCGTAGAATATGCATATGCCTTACTTAACGTTAGAGTCACTCTGATGAAACAGTCAGTAGTACCAAAACTGTACAGATCTGTGTGCTGGTACCACTAATAAAACAACAACAAATAGTCTAACGTTTGGGCATGGAGGTAAAATGGTTTGGGCAAGGCCTTGCGAGAAGTAAATTGATTTGAACATGCGCGGATCACAATCACCTAATAAACAAAACTATTTATAATCTCTTAGTCTTACCATAAATTGGTAACTTGATACGATGTTCTCAGATCACTGCGGAGAAGTAAGGTCGGATCTACCTTGCAACTGATCATAACAAATTGAACTAAGTGCGACTCGACTCTCTCCAAGTTTGAAGCTAGCAGTCATTAGGAGTGGCAATTTCGAGTCGATCGACTCCCCAGGATGTTATACCGGTAACAATTAAGGTTGGTTGTCATATTTGTGTGGAAATACAGCTAAATGAATAAGCTAGATCGGAACTTGTGTGAAACTGAATACTGCACATTTTAATCACGGAATTACGTCCGTGGTGTGAATTTGTAAAGCCCATATACTCTATATAGATTAATGTGGTAGGTAAGGAAGAGCTGCAGTCAATCAGAACAGAACCTGGCGATGGGAAGGAGGAGGAGGACTGACCAGGCGCGTATCGAGGGGGGGGGGGGTTGGGGGCGCGCGCCCCCC
>JAIPMN010003333.1:0-21976 GCA_020650975.1 Apostichopus californicus | reverse complement strand
TGAAGATGTAATTTTACCTTCTACTCTGAAGGAAAGACCAAGTGTTGCTGGGTCTTGTGCCTTGGCTTTGTTACTAGTGAGACCAGAATCAGCCAGGGTCTTGGTATCTTCTAGCACCTCTCCATCTTTGAACAGCTTTTGATCCTCAGGAGCCTTCTTTGTAATTCCTTCAATGATCTTCTTCAGGTCATAAACTGTGTTGGATTCTTTAGCATCCGTAAAGATGGTTGTTTTCTCTCTTTGTATCATCAAAAACACATCCTGTTTGGAAAACAATATTTTTCCCTATTTATATACCGACTAAATAGCTTCGAACTTTGGGTTCCTTGTTGTAAATTTACAAATGCTATTTGATCATGGAGTTTAAAGAAGTGATGTTTAATGAACTTGGCACAATCAAAACAATTTTCAAAGATAACTTTGATCATAATCCTATTTTATGATTTCTATTATCAGAATATAAATGTTTGGTTCTAAGTATTAAAAATATTAATTAACCTCTTCAAATTGCCATCAAAATCTACACCTGTAACACGGATAGTAAGTCTTGTCCCTAATTCAGTGATCATACATTTATAGACACCTTCATGTAATATACATTAAAAGGTCTGCAGTATGAAGTTGCTGAAAAGAGATAGCAATACAAAAATGATCATGGGATTGTAAAAGCCAAGACTCAATACCATTGGGTTACTTAAAATTCGACAAAAGTTCATTTTAAGTATTTATCTTGTTTGTCAGAAATGAATGAGGGCTATGTAGATTGAATTTTGATGGCCTGAAACTAGTATAGTCAGTATCGCTAATTTCGGAACACTGACAATTTCGGACACCCCTAAGAAATGCACGATTTCACCATGACAACCTACAGGAAGAGCCAAATTTCACCAAAAAGTACGAAATGACCCGTGTGCAAGTAAATACTTACATATTTGTCAATAAAACGAGGGAGATCTATGAAGTCTGGTATAATTACTGAAAGAGCAACTGCGCCACCGATTGTATCACCAGCGCCACACTGTGGGACTGTGTGTCCGAAAATTAGCAATACTCTAGCAAAGAAATACCAGTTCCACAATCACAAGAATCTTCTTGGAATACAACGTGAAAACAGTTTGCAGGAAAGAAAGTTTGGCCGTGTATCGTACTAGTATAACATACTTCTCCCACCATATCAAGTATATTTTCAGGTGATTTATACCAAATAGATATAGTTTTGGGGTGTTTTAAGGCTTAGGTGTCCGGAATTGTTCATGTCCATGCTACAAGTTATGCTCCGTAAATAAGCAAAACTAGGCATAATAGCCTAGGTTTATGCTAGGCTAGGCCTATGCAAGATAAAAAGTTGAAAATAAGGAAATGAGCTAGGCCTAGCACATAAGTATCGTTAGTTAGAAATGGTATTGAATGGCAATGAATCGTGGAGAGTTTTTGACGATGTTTATATTCGGTTCAAATTGATACGACTTCTGCAAACTGTAGCCCTAACTTCCCTTTTTATTTAGAAAAGTTACGCGTTGGCCCTATGTTAATCGATCGTTTTATATATGCGCTGTACTTGGGCCTAGGCCTAGCCTAGTAATGATTTAGACTAACAACGGATGTGTTACTAGTGTTAGGTTAACGTTAGCGACCGTAACAAAAGGGTTTGGAAAATCCAAATTGAGTTAAAAACAATATTGATTAAGAAAAGTTACCATCCTTCGGAAACATCAACGACCAGTTGAGTGGAAACTGTAAACAAGGGTAATGTTTTACCCCGAACTGGATAAGAGACAAACAGATTCTCTAGCAATTTAGTGAGGCGCCTTGCTGTTAGAAGCACGAACGGGAAAACAAATCTGTAATGGACAATTCATCACGCAGAACCGGTTTAGAATTGCCAGATATATGAAATTGTTGAAACGAGGTCGAAAATTGTAATTATTTTTTCAGTTCTGCGATTGCCTTGTTTATACTTTCGTAGTTTAACAGTTTAAAAATATAAAATCTATATATTATAATGTAATTCATTGACTGAAATATGTTTTTTCTAAATAAAGATTTTCTCTAATTCTGACTGTTAATTTCTCGGAAGGGTACCATGAACCATCACACAACAGGCATATACACACTGATATTTCACACCGAAGAGAATGCGAACTGTGTATGGCATGTGACACGGTAGATCATACAATATCTTTATCGTCTGCTAACACTTATTCAGGACAGGAGATCGTAATTATGCTTTGGTGTTATGTATAACTTCAATGCAGGCTGCTTACAAATACAAGTTACACATTTACGATGTTGTAAGTATATATTTTAATCAGGATTTTCAAAGTGTGAAAAAATATGATAAATTCATGTTCAATTATATTGACAATCAATTACCAGTGAGATAGGCCTAAGTTAGAAGAATTTGTTCATAAACTAGGCCCATGCTAGGACTGTAGCAGTGTAGGTGTACTATAGGACTGAGCCAAGTTCAACTTCAAAGGAAAGTGGATTAGCCTAGGCTCTAACCAGTAACTGTAGTGTTAGTGTAAGGCCTAAGAAACAAAGACTAACAGGCCTAACTTAGTATAACTATTACTTAGAAAGAAGTTAACTTTAAGAAGAGTATCTTTTGGTGGATCAAGTGCCATTCTACCATAGGTACATACTGTACCTATGTATGAATGTATTTTACCATGGTGTACAGGAATGTATCGGTGAAACTTTCTTTGAATCGCATGGGAGGAAAGGTACACCATCTTTAAATGTGACGGTTCGCTGGATAGACTGAATTGAACATAAGTAAGACAAGATTGAGGAAATGATGCACAGTCTTTAATGTACAGGTTGATGGAATAGTTTTAATTGTAAGTTCTTGGAGTGGATACACTGTCTTCAAGTATATAATAATTGGTTGAATGCATGGAATTAAATTAGGCTGATTGTTTCGGGTTATGATTGTCGATTTAAGTGACCGATTTTGTTGGTCTACGTAGAGTGATGTGAAACAATATACAGTGCATATACAATGCACTCACAATAATGTGCACTTTCCGCCATACAAAAAGTGCTTTACCCCCATGGCAGAATCGCACTTTTTCTTTGGCCAAAAGAGCACATTTTCTATGGCGGAACGTATTGATGGTGGAATGCCACAGCCCCCACTTTTGGTCACCTCAAGCAATCAGCGACAGAGCTTGTTCATGCAATTTATAGCCATAACATTTTGGCTATACAGTCAACGTCGCGACAGTAGCTACTATATAACTCCAAAGGTTTTCCCGGGAGTCGCTACACCGGTTCCATCAGATACATCAATTTTAGTACCATGTTGATGATAATTATCTCTGATTTTTCATATTCCCCCCAACCCCCAGGGAAAAAATGGGCTGTGATCACAGTACCCTCGGAATCCAAAAAACTTGTTGCCATGTTAATGACATGTCAGTTGTCTCCGTGTGTGTTTTTAGCATTAAAATTATGGCTTATGACAGTGTTGTGAGGTATTTTATCCTGTTTATGGCATTGTTCATGAGGCCACAGCTTTTGTGGATAATAATAAGCCAATGCCATTATTGATGTACCTGAATGAGATGTGTGTGTTGTGTTGCATGATATCCATTAATCTTCGTTGTACTGTTTGGGCATTGTGTGTATATGTGACAATGTAACCAGCTACACCATGGACTTGCATGTTGGCAGGATATTCTATAGTTGTACCTTTGTTAACAACTAACACATGATCCTCAATATCATATTGAAAACAAACACATAGCTCACATTTGTTTTGATGTTACAACTAACACATGATCCTCAATTTCATATTGAAAACAAACACATAGCTCACATTTGTTTTGATGTTGTTATCCTATTGTTTTTTTTGTCATCCATTAAAGGAATATTATGTCCAATACCCTCTAGAGGCCAACTACTTTGCATCACTGTGGCCTTACAACTTACAAGTCTTTCAATGCAAAGCCTGAGTGAAACTGAAAGAACTTCCCATCGGAATAGTCATTGTGTGGTTGAAGAATTTTTTGAAGCATTTTAACATACATTTTTACATGCTCTGTGCATTAGTGCTATAGGGGATCAACTTTGACTAGATTTTGTCTGTTATAGCCCATAAAATATTGTCTTCCTATTCAAACTTCACATCCCCTCTCCCTTCCCCTCCACTCCCCAATCCTCCCTTTGCCAACCCTGTTTGGTCATATCAATAATGAACAAAAAAAACATTTATGCAATATTGAAGTTTGAAGTTGCTCTCTAGTCTCTTTCCATTTAAGATTTATGTTTTAAATCTAATTTCCAATAAAAATCTAAACCTGTTTTGAAGTCAGTTATTTGAAAATCTCATACATGAGTTGTATTCATGTAAGGTTTTCTAACTTGTCTCCTCTTTTTTTATCTTCAACAGGTTTACGAAAGTGATGAAGGATGCTGAAACCCTAAATTATTAGTAAATTCTGCTATCAGTAAACTTACATTCATATCCCCTTGTTGTCATGGTGAACTAATAGAAACAATTCATGATGAAGACCAGGCTTTCATTAGGTTTATTTAGCTTCGTCTTCCTCGATATTGGTTTATCATTTCTATTTTGGATTCATGGAAAGAATCTGAATATATTACGAGAAGTGTTGAATTTCGATATATTGACCAGTATGGTCGATTTATTTCTGGCGTCCATCCTTCGAGGATCTGTCTTAATCGGTGCTATTCTAGGTTTTTTGCATAATCCCCATCAGGCTTCCAAGAGACTCGCAAAAGGGAAGTTGTTTGTAAATTTGATCTGTATGTTTATAATCCTCTATGCCATCGCCAAACTTCTCATGTACTGGGAGAGTGTCAGGGACATGCGCAAACCGTGGTTTTGGTGCCTTTTCGTGTGGACATTTATAGCTTCTCTGTCGATGGTTGTTCTGTGGCGTTATCTGGGATCGTTGACGCTTTCGAGTGGTTCGCGGAGTACACTGTATGTGAACCACACAGGAGAGGATGGAGAGGCTAGACCATTGCTGGGGAACAACTCTGACGAAGAAACAACGATCGGGAAGAACAAAAATGGAAATGAAAAAGAAGAAGAAGAAGCCAATGGCTCATCAACTTCAGCCATCTGGCAATTAATCAGATATTCCAAGCCAGATATTCCGTACATGGTAGTCGCTTTTGTTGCATTGTTGATTGCTGCCAGCTGTAAGTACACTTCTTTCTGTGTTTGTTACTTTTGTTTAATCTTACCAATATTTTGTTAACTTCTGAGACATGTTTCAAGAAAATTGATGTAAGTTTAAAATGACGTGCTTTAATTACGTACCTCATGGATTTCATCGTTTCAAATTACTTAAAGAAGCTTTCCAAGTTTTATTTTAGCTTCAAGGACTAAGAGGATATATAAGAGGATAACATTTACCATTTTTAACAAGAACTGATAGTACTGTAATAACTAAATTACAAAGACAGAAATCTTTCAAAATAAACACATGGAACATGAGTTATATACATGTACTAAAAGACTTTGGCCACCAGTATCAGTTCTGGAAATGTTGCATGTATGCATCTTGTTGTCTTCATCAAGAATTTTCCAGGGCATCGAGAGGAAAAGGCTTTGCTTGTGGACAGTTAGTTGAATACAACTATTTAGTATATATACTGTATTCTGTACTAACAGGGGGCCTTAGGCTTAATGTAATCAGTCAGGGGAGTTCCTTTAGATCTTTCCCCTCACCCCTCACCTGGCCACCCATTTTAAAACCTTACTCTGCATTTCAAATTATGTCTTCCTAAATTTTAATTAGTTGTCGTGAATGGATTGTGTTGTTCTCTTTCTGTCTTCAGCTGACATCTTTCTTCCCCTTTTAACTGGACAAGTGATAGATGGAATTGTGGTAGAGAAGGATTTTAGCAAATATTCAAGACCTATTATCATCTTAGCTGTCATCTCTACTATAAGGTATTCAGCAGTTTCCTTTGTTTCCTTTGTTTTTTTTGCTGTAAACATCCTTGTTAAAGTTATACAGGCTCCAAATATGCTAGAAAGTCGAATCATAATCACTTACACTCCAACCATCCCGACATTCAACGAGCATTCTGCTTCAAACTACTTCTGGAAACGTTTAGCAATTTTAGCATGCTTACTTTAGGGGCCATTTCTGGTAACCTTTCAAGGAGCCATAAAACCCAACCATCATTTATTGATCTATGAGTCATGAAAAACTTCCCCAAACAGCTAAGATACATCTCACTTAAGTTGAGAGATATCATGGATTTAGTGTTCATTCACACACAAGGCTAAAGACTTGATCAAGTAAGTATGACATCATCACTCCACATGTCCTTTTTTTATTTTTTTAATGTTTTTCTTTATTTATTGCAATGTTAATTTTCTGTTCTGGAGATGTCTTTTGCAAATGTTGTCTCTAAAATATTGAAGCTGTCTACATGGCCTAATGATGGCATTGGTTTTAGTGTCAACACTGTTATGATTCAACCTTGAATGTATGGGGAAAAAATATATAAAAAAACAAACTGAAAGTAAAGGTTTCAGATCCTAGTGGCTCTATGACATCACAGACTTACAAAATGGCAGCGTCCAGACATGACTTCTAAAGTACAGCAGGATATCTCCCAAAAGGAAAAGCTTTTTTTGTCCCTTTCTTGGGGCATTTGTTCAAGATTCACAAATATCTCATATAAACTAAAGATGAGGTTTGGCTTTGTGTCTTCTTTAAAGTCTGCCCATGTCATCAAGTATGGTAACATCAGAAGATAGATGTGCAAATTCAATGCAAAATGGAGCTTTAAAAAAAAAAACTTGAATTGAGATGAAAAATCATGTAACTTTAGATTTGGCATGCTCATGGAGGGTAAACAGTATATATTTGTTTGGCTGTGGCTAGTACAGAAAGATTTTTCACTGCCAAGATGAAATTTTGCTCAAGATCAAATTATTCCACTGTAAGTAACCAGAGGAACATCACCATTGGACTAGAATGAAAACAAGCACTCTTGAACTCTTTAATTTAAGCCTTGGTATCTTGTGAGCAACAGAAGAAGTTTTGTTATTTATTTTCATGAAGAATCAATGTTGAGCATCTTATAATCTAATTATAACATTTGATTTTAATTTCTACGTTATTGAAAACCCCAAAATGCTGCAATTCTTCTCGGGAGAGGTTGGTAAGCTTTCACCTTATTTCCTCCTATTTCTCATTATTTCCACCTTCATGGTTTTAGTTCTGTAGCCACAGGGGTACGTGGTGGAACTTTCTCTGTGACAATGGCCCGTCTGAATTTACGCATCAGGAAGAAATTGTTCAAGACGATACTGAGTCAAGAGATTGGATTCTTTGATACTACCCGAACTGGTAAATATTGTAAACCCAGCTTTCAATGTTGTTTAGAGAACTAAGGCACTTGGTATTTTATGACGTTTTCTCAAGCCAGGAAGATGAAGTAAGTTCATAGTAAAGACTTTTCCAGCCTCAACGGTACTGTTGGCAGATATTAGTATGGCAAGCCATCTTAGCATTTATATCTTTCTACATCCTAGCAGTACTGTACAAAGTACTGAACATAAATTCAGTGGAAGAAGAATGTATTCTACATGAAACATAAGTATAATTTTACTTTTAAATCGAAATACAAATGTCAAAACCATTCTAGAAGAAACAAATTTTCTCAAGAGAGAAGAAGGGTCAACTAGTTTATTCGTAATGAAAACACTCCTTAACAACTTCCATTAGATATTAATCATGTAAGACAACTTATTGTGTTGTTAAGACAACCTTAAAGAGAACTGTAGGTGTTTTTCTATTTCTCTTGTAGTGTATTCATACCTTCATTTGTGACATAGAAATTCCCCTTGATCGCTGCTCTGTTCAACAAGCAAAACCATTTAATTACAATGTCATTAGAAGTTTGCAAGCAGGCTAAAAGGGAAAAAAGGGGGGAAAGGGACTGCTTTATATTATAAAGTGAAAGTTTTTATATTTTATGATAAAGTGAAATTTTATTATAAAGTGAAATTATAAAGTGAAATTTCATTTCATACGAAATTTAAAAATTGTGTTTCACAAATAAATAAATAATTTGCTTGTCACACACATATACGGCCTTGAGTTGGATTTCTCCATCTATTGGTTACAAAGGTTGTCTCATGTCTTAGGAAGGTAGTGTGAAATAAGCTCCCACCAACTTCCATTAAACGCTCTAAATGGCACATGTCTCAAATTACCTCTAACAACCAAGTCCAGCTCCTGGCCTTCTCTGAAATTCCATTTTGTCAGAAAATTACACCAACAAAATGTGACAAATGTCAATAGGTATTTGAGAGCGCAATAAAAAAGTCAATAATCGCAAATAAGTAAAAAGTGGTAAAAAGCTGAAAAGGGTGCCAGCAGTCCAGTTGAGACCGTCAGGGGGGGGGGGGCATCCGCCCCCTCTGACTGTATGGACGCTCCGCCACTGCCTAGATCATCTTTTTCTAGACATTTGTTTAAACAGAGTGATAGTTGGCTGCATGGCAATCCCATATATAGTTTCATATCATTTTGGATTTTTTTTTTAACAATTTGGAAGACAATTTGGAAGACAATTTCAGATGGGAAAACTGTGTGTTTCTAGTGCCTGGATGAGAAACCCAACTTTTTTTACCCGGCCATTGCTATAACCCACGACCTCCCGGATAATCATTGTTTATACTGAACTTGTCTTAAAATCTGCCAGTAATTAAATTCGTTAAGGATTATATCTTCATAGTTTTTACCTTTTAGATCTCCTACTGCTTCGATAGAAAGAGGCAGAGATTCATATTCTCGTTGAACATTGCGACAACTTTTGAATGATGGATCGAAATTGTTGTCAGAAATATCGAGACTGAAATGAGTTATTGATATTTTGCTTGTTTGGACAGGTGACATTACTTCGAGGCTGACGTCAGACACCACGACCATGAGTGATACCCTCAACCTAAATATTAATATCTTCTTGAGAAGTACTGTTAAAATCATTGGGTTTGTGGTTATTATGGTAAAGTTGTCATGGCAACTGACAATAGTTACCTTCGTGGGGATACCGCTGATCATCATCGTCTCTGAGTATTACGGCCAGTTCTACGAGGTGAGCTAGCTCTAAAATAATCTGTTTGTAAAAGAAAAGGAAATTACCAATCATATAAAAGAATCTCAAGTCATTCATTTATATAATCTATTCAAATCAGCCAGGTTCAATAAAGTAGTTTCTTGTAACTATTTTGTACAGAAGGTGGTAACATGAAACTGGAAGGAGAAACAAACCCAACCATTAACCGTACAGCTTATATAATAAACATTCATGTGATGGACAACTCCAAATATCTAATGGAAAAGCTTGTTCTATTTGATATCAAGGTTAAATGTATCAGGAGCTGACATTTTTTTGATTAACGATGTCATAGTGCCACAAGGAGGTGAAATCATTTACCTGGCACTTTATTGTGCAGAGACATTTACTATCAAGGGTCCTTTAACATCATTCTAATTTTTTTATATGGGTATCATAAAAACCTTGTTGGAGTACTCAAGTGCTAAAAGTATGCCTACCCACCCACCCACCTACACCTTTTTAAATAAGTTAAGATAAAACCTTTGCCTTGCAAAAGGTTTTACTATTTATTGATTTTATTGATTTATTGAATTAAATACATTAGAAACTTTCCAAGAGGTTGCAAGACTCCCTGGAGTACTCAAGTTCTAAAAGTATGCCAGCAACAACTTTTTCTGGCAAGCACTTTTTAAAATCATCAAATCTCCATTACCTACCTACCCACCCACCCATCTACACCTTTTGAAATAAGTTAAGATAAACCTTTACCTTGCAAAAGGTTTTACTATTTATTGATTTATTGATTTATTGAATTAAAACATTAGAAACTTTCCAAGAGGTTGCAAGACTCCCTGGCACAGGCAAACAACGTTGCAGAAGAAACAATTTCCACCATCAAGACAGTCCGTAGCTTTGCCAACGAGGACCAGGAGGTTCTGCAATATGCAGACAAGATGAAAGTCACCTTCAAACTGTGGAAATTAGAAGCTATCGTGTTTGGAATGTACGCTGCTGGCAATGCAGTAAGTCACAGTTAAATTTTGGTCTTAAGGCAGCCATCTATGTAGATTCAATGCACTTAAGACTTGCCCCAAACCGTGTGCGGCCATCTGAAAAGCTAACTTTCTGTTGCTTGCAAGTGACGTTTTGTTTGTGTCGCTACAAAATGCAGACAGTAATGAAACGTGATACCTTTTTATCTTTAGCTGGACCTGAGATGTCCATCGCTGTATCGTTTATACACTGTGCTGTGGGTATTGACCGAAGCTGTTTGTACTGACTGTACACTAGTGTCTAATTACCGACGGTAGCAAGCTGTGTGTGTATTTTCTGGGATCGATGGTGGTGTCTAACACTTCTGATACACCTCATTCGAAACTAGGTCAGATTACCGGCATTAGCCACTTCTTTTTGCGCTAGTGTTCACACCCTTTAACTCGAGCTGTGTCTAACTGTCAGCTGCACAGGTTTATGACTTCCAAGAGTCTTGCAGTAACCAATCCTTACATGGATGCTGACCATCTAAAATGCCTCAAGCAAAGCTAGTGATGGAAATAAACAAAGAATGCTTAATATCATCCCAAGTAATATTGGGTACCAAGGTCAGCACTGATCAAGGAGCTACGGACTATTCTAATGTGACAGCGATAGTTCGAACTGGAAAGTTAAAAGCTGCTCATAGAAGAGAGAGAAAGGTCATAAAAATTCAATATTGGCATTCTTTGATCCTGATAAGGACATCAGAGGCAGATTAAACAAACTTATTAAAGTTGCTCCCAACAAAAGTAGGGATGGGTTCATTGGTAAAATGTATTTAACATTTGTGAATGTTAACATTGGTGAATGTTAAGGGTAGATTTAGTAGAAGAGAATGTGAGATGGAGATGAATGATAGAAGCCAGACAGCAGGAGATGATTGATAAAGAAAGATAACATTAATAGTAGAGTCTAAAGAGATGAAGAGAGGAAAAGATCTTCTGTTGGATTTGTCAGTCTTGCTATTTTTAAAACAAGGAGAAAAAGATCTGTTAACAAAATGTTTATCTACTTACTGGAATAAGCCTGTTTAGGTACATATGTATGTTGTTCTCCCCCTCATTTCTTTCATCTTTCTGCCCGTTGTTCTGTCCAAGTTTGCATTGTTCAATGGTCCAATTTAGTTTGTTTGTCTACAGTATCTGTCTACTTTAAAGGTGTGTCCTTAAAAATGTTTATTTTATGCTTTAGACAGGCGGTTCAGAGTTTTGATCGATGTCTGAGAATCTTTAGTGAAAGTTTTGAGAAATTGTTAGTATATTCATTGTTAGTATATTCATTGCAGTATACACATTGTAAGGAATGAAATACATCATTCATACACATTATAAAAGTGTCCGTCTCACAGATTTGTGTGTTCCATTGAAGTTGAATACTTGAGTAATTGAAGAATTCGTGTGTTAGATATTCACTAGATTACCTTCCTCTTTCACTTCTTTCAGTTCTTAGAGACGGCGATGATGATTCTGACCCTGTATTACGGAGGTCATCTGGTCATCATTGAGGTCATGAGCAGCGGTCAGTTGATCTCCTTCCTCCTCTATCAGATGGAACTCGGGTCAGCTTTAGATGTAAGACATTTTAAATTTGCACTTTTGCTCTGCACAAAGTTATGTTTTATTTCAAATATCTGAACATAGTTTAAAAGAATTGCAGAATGTTGTGGTCCTGGTATTCAGGTAGATTGGTAGTCAAAATGTAAGTTTTAAGAGATTGGACTAAAAAAAAAAAAATTGAAAAAGAGTTATTGCTAACTTGTACAAGTGTTATAAGATTTAATTCCTGCTGAAATATGCTATAGTTTACAGTTGGAATATGGTATTATTACCAGGTATGTTCTGGTCATCAGGTTTAGTTTACCTGAGAAAATCTAGCTGACACTTATCGCTCAATATTTTAGAATCGGTAATGCAGACATTCATCACTGCTTACAGAAGTTTTCATTGTATTTTTGCAATACATTCAATGACAGCTTACAGTTAAAAAATGTAATGCTGAGGTATTACTTAGGTTATATACAGAAAACATGTGCCCAGTGACTTTTGTTTTGAGAGAAACCAAAGGGAAATTTGTCAAAATTTGCAAAACTTATAAATTGTGATAATTCTGTTTTCCATTATTTCTGAAGATAAGTGAGCAGGTACAGAAATACTTAGTCCTCTTTGGAAATTTTGTGTATACGAAATGTCTTCCTTCATTTACCAAAAACCTCTCAACACCTACACACACACACACATACGTGTTTGTATTACATTCAGACCGAGGACCCCATTGTATTTTCCATTGTTCAAATCCACATACCCTAACCTTAACAATACCCCATACAATAGAATTCTTCCGAGGACGTGGTGATTCTTTAGAAATCACAACCGAGGACCTGGAATTCTTTTTTTCAAGTCCTCGGTCAGAATACAAAACAAACGCACACACACACACACACACACAAATTTGTGGAATTGTAACAAATAATACATACAAAAGAAGCAGACTAGTACAAAGTTATAAACTGATGATTCTCTGAAGGAATATTTTTGATGAAGCAGAACTAAAATTATTGTAATTTTGTGAAATAATTCAGTGAACCACTATAAACATATGCTTCTGTCATGATTTTGTTTTGCCGTAAAGGACATTAGCACTGTTTACACTGGATTAATGCAAGCTGCAGGGGCCTCAGCAAAAGTCTTCCAGCTGATCAATAGAGAACCCAAGCTGAAAAATGATGGCCAAAAATCTCCAGAGAACCTCAAAGGGAAGGTGGAATTCAAAAATGTCTCATTTGCATATCCATCCAGACCAGATTCATCCGTTTTAAAGGTAGGTTGAAAGTGACCTAATGCAATACAGTTCCAAGAAAATAATTACAGGTATGGATGGCTTGAAGCTGTATCAAAATTGTTGTAATAAATGTGTTTCATGCTCAAAATGATTTCATCTATGGTACTAATCTAATGGTTGAAAATGGCTATTGTTAATCTGTGCTGGTCAAGTGAGAGATCAACTTTTGATTAATGTGCTAGAATTTGCAATAAATCAAAAATTTTAGAAGAATTATTTCCTGTTAATGTGTTTTGAACAAATTGAGATGTCTTGATTTGTTTGTTATATTACTTGATAAGCCAAAACATTTCAGATTTATTGAACCTTTGTCATGTTCAATCGTCCTTCTTGAAGAATAGGAATCATACTCAAATTATGTACTTTACTTAACGTTTGATAATATCATCATTTTCAAACAGAATTTGACCTACTTTTTACTCGTGTTAGCCCAAGTCATCTTTCCAGCCCTGATATATTCATTAACTTTATACTATCAGCTCCCTCTTGCCAACTTTAAGCAATTAATAATGAAATATTGATCTCTAGGCTTCCCTCTACAAACTACTACTAATGTCCTATCCTTCTTTTTAAGAATGTCAGTTTTACAGCATCACCGGGGGAGATAGTAACTTTAGTCGGTCCCAGCGGAGGCGGCAAGAGCTCCTGTGTGGGCCTCCTGGAGCGGTTTTATGACCCATCAGAGGGCCAGGTGCTGGTGGACGGTATCCCAATACAGGACTATGATCATCATTACATCCATGAAAAGGTACAAACTTTGATTCAAATAAATAAGGTGGTTGCATATTCTTACACATGTGTTTGTAAGTATTTTATGGATTTATGAAATGAATTTGGGACTTCAACAGGTACATAAACTGAGGCGTTATCAAGTTTTGTATAGTTTTATAATATTGCAAAATTGTGGGAATTTACAATGTTTGCATTACCATCTCAGGTCAGAACCATGTGAATATTTCCGCTGAGGTTATATCAGCATCTTTCCCAATGTTTGTATTATAAAGTACCAATGTACCCTTGGTCTATCTCATTTCAAGCTGATCTGATTATAAAAAAAGAAATTGAAAATCTTCTGTTTGGTTAGAATTAATGATCTATTGTCTTATATCCAAGGCGTAAGCATTCTCACTCGACTTACAACTGCTTGCTAATATGCTAATATGTTGCCAAAAATATGAAAGTAATAAAACCAGTTTATGGTCTTCCAACCTTTCTTTTTAATATATTAGCTTTTTGTCCTCTTTGTGTCAATCAGTACATATGAGTAAACGATAGCAAGATGTGTTAATTCAATTGGCTCTGATCAGCCATTGAGGTCATACAAGTGCCAGTAACTAGAATGCTTGCTTTGTCATTAGTAAGCATCATCTTGCACTTGGCCAAAGTACTAGTTTCAGAGTTAATTGTGATTCCATAAATTTTTATGGAATGATTTCTCAATACTTCTTTATCAACCTAAAGTGTGTACTTTCTTTTCCAGTTGGCCCTGGTCGGCCAGGAGCCGGTCTTGTATGCACGCTCCATCCAGGATAACGTATCATACGGCCTCTCCCAGTGCTCTTTCGATGAAGTGAAACATGCTTGTGAACTCTCGAACGCTCACAAATTTGTGATTGAATTAGAAAGCGGATATGAAACACAGGCGGGGGAGAAAGGAACACAGTTATCAGGTCAGTGTAAAGAACACATTGAGTTGTACTGAAGATAATAATAAACAGAATTGTATAGAGTCTCTTCATTCTTTAGGTCAAATCCAGTCATTGCCAGTGATTTCCCTGACTCAACCTGAGTCCTTTATTTGAGTCATTATATATTAACTCAAAATAAAATAAAAGTGTTAGCAAACTGCTTATCCACTAGAGAGCCTGTGTAAGAGAATGTGAAAAAGTAAGTTGGCCTGCCGTTCGATCCTAGCAAGATCTTCTTCAAAGGCTAAATGACAAGTAACAGTAACAGAAGGGACAAAAACAGTAACAGAAGGGACAAAAACACCACAGAATACAGACAGGTTAATGAGCATGGTGAACACAAAGAGATAGATGTAAGGGGATTAGTAGACAAGGGATGGAGAGAAGAGAGAAAGAAACCAACATGGGAAGAGGAGAGGTAGGAGTTATTATATTAACTCCACGGGAACTAAAGTTGGCAAACTTGTTTGGGTCACTTGACTCTTTCAATTTTCTGACTAAATCATGATTTGTTATAATAATGATAATCAGTTTCCTGTTTTCCACTTGGTTGCTAGGAATGAATGTTAAAGCAGCTGGTTGCATGTGCTGCTTAGACAAATCATCTCACCATCAAATATACTTCTATCATGTACAGTTTGTAGCTATTTTGTTGGATTAATGTCAATATGTTAAAATTCCTTAACATCTGTTTACTTACGAGAACGTCTGTTACTTTTCAAGAAAAAAATAATAATGTTCAGTACTTAATGTATCTAACTAACTCTTGCGTAGTTCATGTACCCAACCTTTTCTACTTTGCATGTAAGAATTGGGCTGAAGCTGTTATTTTAAGCATCTGTCAAGGATTCTTATCGTGTTATATTTGTTGCTCATCTAACATCTATATTTATATTATATACATTTGCATTGTAATTTTTAATATCCATGGACAGAACAGGTAGGCCCAGTCTGGAGCAATCCTGAGACCTGAGACAATCTTATTTCATATATGCTCCAATAAAATACTAGCCTTATACTGCTCACTACTTGTGAGTTGTATAAACTTGCTGCCTCATTTAATTTCCTTTTAAGAACAGAAAAGACCCCCAAAAGAATACCAATAATTAACAAAGATACCATTTAACACTTTCTCTCTTATCTGAAGGCGGCCAGAAGCAGCGAATTGCTATAGCGAGGGCTCTTGTGAGGAAACCGAAAGTTCTCATTTTAGATGAAGCAACAAGTGCCCTTGATGCAGAGAGCGAATATGCCGTAAGTTATACACCACATCATAGGTTGCCCTTCATAATAGCACATATAATAGACACAATGTGTCTTTTAAGAGGACTGCTTTCCATTTAGCAGAGTACTCCATTCAGTGAACTGAGTTAAGTCATGTGTTTGAGAGGTTTGTAAGATTTACTTCTTGTGACTACTCATACAATGATGTTAAATCCCAAGCTCAGAGCTATACTGCTTGTAGAAGAATTAAAGCCACTTCCTTGGTATGTTTTATGATGGGTTAGCAGAGAATTAGGATAGAATTAGAGAGGGATTTCAATGGTCACAAAATAATGAACTGAAACCCACGAAAGGTCTTTTCCTGATCGGTTGTCCGACTGCTTCAATAGTTAAAAGAATCTTTTCTGAATATCAGGAGTTTTTATTTAATAACAAAGGGGGTTATTTCCAGTAGCCTACTTTGTTTGATATGTTTGCATCGCTTCATCTGTCAACACACAAATACATATGAGCATTTAATAAATTGGTAATTTCTTTGCAAGATATATTTAAAGTTGTGATTAAGTTTGTTAAATTTTGTTAATTTTCAAAAACCAAACACATAGTTACTATAAGCTTACAACTCTAGCATAACAGATGTAATTAGCCAAGTTTAGACTTCTTAACAATTGGGGTTGCAATTGTTATTTTCAATAACAGCTAGATCTTAATGCCAGCCATTACACTTTAAAATATAATGTTGTTCATGTCCTTAAGTCAGTCAAGAGGGGAAACAGCTATTGAGTTAATCAAATGCAATCAGCTACTTTAATTTTAATGCAAGATATATTTTGTAGTGACATTTGAACTTGTGTATTTGTGGTATCAGACGCTACACTGTGTGTGAATCATCATATCAGGTGTCTTTCCATAGATTTTTTATATTTTCAAGCGTTTCACTTACATTACACTTTAAAATATAATGTTGTTCATTTCTTGAAGTGAAAGCAAGAGGGAAGACAGCTATTGAATAAATCAAATGCAGTCAACTGCTTTAAGTTTTGTTGCAAGATTTATTTTGCAGTGACGTTTGAACTTGTGCATTTGTGGTATCAGACTCTACACTGTGGTGAATGCTGATATCAAGGTGTCTTTCCATAAATTGTTTATATTTTCGTGTGTTTTCATTTTCTTTCCACATTTTTTTCATTTTCAGGTCCAAGAGGCCATATCGGAGCAATCCAAAGACAGAACGGTGATAATAATCGCTCACCGTCTAAGCACGATCAAGAAAGCAAGTAGAATTATCGTAATCGACCACGGCCGAGTGGTCGAGAGTGGAACGCACAATGAACTTATATCCAAAGATGGAATGTATGCAAAGTTAGTGCATCGACAGTTGCTAAGCAACGAAAATGAGGACCAAAGCGACAACGTTTTTAGAACTAACGGTAGTCCGATCCAGTGCACGCCAAGAACTCGACATAGAGGCTCCTACCATTCCTTGATCACAGAGGGATTCTTCAGCGTGCGAAGTAGAAGCACGTCATACGGTTCCATTAATGGTGGAACACCATCTTGCTCTATATAATCAATCTGTTTTGAGAGGCATTGCTGTCATATGGAGTATAGGGAAAAGGTAAACGGAACTATAAACATATGAGGTGGTTGGAGTGGTATTTAACCCTGAGAGAACAGCTATCTTTGTGTCAACGAAAATCTCACTTGCAGCAAATTTTGCTGAAGGGTTGACCATGGAGTATAGGGTAAAGGTAAATGGAACTATAAACATATTAGGTTGTTGGAGTGGTATTTAACCCGAGAGAATAGCAATCTTTTGTGTCAACGAAAATCTCACTTGCAGCAAATTTGCTGAAGGGTGGACTGTGGAGTATTAACATAAATATTAGATTATGTTTTTAGTCATCCATAGACTTATGTAGATTTAATACAAGACTACATAAATGGTGGAAGTTTGATATGATATCTTACAGTAGGTAAGAGTCAGAAACATCTAACATCTTGCCACAGGTCTGTTAGATGGTAGTATTTTGATATTATACTTTATAGGGTATTATTTTCATAAATCATAGATCATTTTTAAACAAACTCACCTTTAGATAATGCAGCACAGTAGAATACTGATATAAAACTTGATATAAAGTTATCCTTGCCAAAATAATAGACTTTTTCAAAAAGTCTGCCAATATTGGTCTGCAAAATTTATTGGTCAGCAAAAATGTTGGTCTGCTAATATGGTGGTCCACAATTAGTTAATTAACAGCTATAAATGGTATGTTTAACAACATTTTCAATTAATAACATTGAATCTGCTATTTGGTGCTGCAGACTCACAGTGAATCTGCCTTCAGGTTTAAATATAGAGTTTTACTTGTATTATTCAACTCTGAGTATACTTTGACAGCATTTTTTTTTTATCGTTTTATCTATTTGTCATAAAAACTGACTTACAGACATACAAAAGACTGATATATTGTGTAATATTAATTTTTAACATAAGTTGTTACAGATCCACAGCAGATTATGATTGCCCAAACTATCTGTGCTAAACTTATTTGTATAATTCAACTCTGGGTATGCTTTGGCAGCCATTTTTTTATTTTTTTTTATTTTTTAGAGTTTGTGTAAGTGATCATGCTGTAACCAGCATAAGGCTGCAACAGGATTCTTTAGAATGGTGGAAGCTGAAAATGTGAGGCAAGAGAAATATTTGCAAATTTAATGAGTAGATGGAATTTCACAATGGAAGCATTGTCATTTTTATAACAATCATTGTAGAGTCATCATACTGTTCCTGGTACTAGTGTACACTAGATGGGCTGTCGGTACTCAAAGTGAAATATTCAAGCAGTCGTATGAACAAAACAAGAAATATAAACACATTGGCCGGTGTTCATGTCTGCCGATCAGTAAAACTGCCACGATGAAAGTTATGGGTATAAATTATTCTGTCGTGTTTAAAAAGGGTTTGTGTGCAACATATTTAAGACAACATTGTATTTTCAAGAGACTATTTTGTACTAAGGTAATTAAGGCAATTAAGATATAAACTAAAATGTGGAGATGGACATATATTCTACAAGTCTACTTCTGTTTAAGTCTCTGTTCAATTTTGCAAATTTTGTGACAAAAATAATTATCTAATCTACAACAGTGCAATATCAAGTTGTAACATACTCAGGTCTGAAGCTTACACACAGTACTGCAATGTTAGTTAGAGTTAAAATATAAGATTATTCTCTTTGTTTTATAATAATAATATTTTATGCTTTTATTATGCTACTTACCTGCTGGGGGAGGGGAGGGGGGCAAGCAGGCCTGACAAAAGGAGGCCAGTGGGACATTTTCCAAGGCCCAGGGTAAATTAGGGGGCCAGTAAGATATGGAGGGGCCTGAGATAATATGGGTTAAAGAGCTGTGTGTTCTTATGTTTTGAGATGAGTGCAAACAGGACCATGGTGACGTTGTGCCGGAGCCAAACCTGGCTCTCGATAACTTGGGTTGGGGGGAGGTGGGGAAGGGGGTGGAGGTGGCGGGTGGAGGTGGGTGGTTGGGAGTTGGATCATTCTTCACAAATATAAAGGTTGTAGTGTAAATGTTGTCTTCCAAGATATGAAATATCCCACCGAAACTGATATTTACATGTTATCAAAATAGAAGAAAATTTGGAAGATTTTCCAAGCAACAAAGGTTGGCGTTGAGGCAAGATCATTGTAAAATAGAAGGCGCCACTGAGCATTTACTGTTCATAAATCAAACGTTCTTTGCACAACTCTCTAAAATATATATTTATTTCCCTCGACAAACTATGAAACTATAAAATTATCCATAATAGTGTAATAGCTTTTTGTCTAAAAATGTTTGTTCGCAGTTGCTTTGTACTTTGTACTAATTAGAAATAATTTTTATGCTTTGGGTGTTAACAGAGGTAAATATTTTACCTATGAAATAATGCATCCACAAGACACATATTTTCCCACTTTTTCTTCCCAAAAGTTTAATTTGTAACCCTCCTCCAGAAATGCTGGAAATTTGATGGAAAACACATAATAACAGATATGACATGGATCTTTGTCTTGTGTTTGTGAAGAAGAGAAAAGTCAAGTGTCTGGCAACCGATAGTCTTCCAAAGACAGATTGGTTAGTCTGGAAATAGTATGGTGGCCGTTGGTACTTTTCCCATCCGATATAATTATTTTAGTATCAATTTCGCTATAGAAAACTTGCCTGAATTTCAATCTGTTAATATCCATAAAATTAAGTCATTGTCTTCCTACATGGTGCCATTGTGGCAGGTTACACAATTTTGTGAAGTAGTGATGTTTCCCTCACTGTATTGGAATCTTTATTATAATGTACGTCAGTGAACACTTTTATGGAATTGGGGGGGGGGGGTGGTGAGGTGGGGTAGGTGAAGTGAGGTTTGGAGAGGGTAGAGGGAGGAAACGGGATGGAGGTTGGGAAAGGACGGGGGAACAAAATCTAAATACATCCAAGGCGATTTTCAAGAGTACTTTTGAAAATGATTGTAACTCTTTGGTAAGACCATTTACTGTGCTAGCGGTCTTCTTTGCTTGTTCAAGCAGCAGGGTGTAATATACTTGATTAATAATACTGTAATGTTACACAAACTATCCAATAGAGGCTTATAAAATTTCCATTACACAGACAGAAATACATCATTCTCAGCCTAGTTTAAATGTATTAGAGGTTTTTCATGATAGTAAATATTCTAAACACAATATATATCTACACCAACGTCACATCTGTTGTATTATTGGCCTTTTGTGGGGTTCAAACACATTGAGGGAGGGGCTTGGGGGGGGGGACGATAGAGGTATTTTTACAAGTGTATTTTGCAGGTATTTTGTAATGTTTAAAGAATTGTTTTTCACCTGTCATTATAGACCTGTGAGTTTACTGTACATACTTTTTAGACACAAGGTTAGATACTTGTAGAGCACAAATGCCATCAAGCACCACATTTATTCTTTTGTAGATTTTCAAACTTTTGTTTTTAGTATGAAGAAAAACCAGTATTTTCGTTTTATAATTTTTTTTATTTTATCAGTTACTTTGAAAGGCACATATGATTTGATGAAGTCCTATTATAGAGTCTTATATTTAGATTCATCCATTGTTAAATAAAAGAGTTTTATACCCCTGGAGGAACTGATTATGCCTCTTCTCTTATTGTTCTTTGTTTCAAGTTGTTTGTTTGTTTCATTGGGGAGGGGAAGAGGGAAGTGGGAAGGGGAACGGATCAAGGGACTGAAACAGATGTGTGAGACACAGTGGGGAATTCTTATAATGCCACCCACAAATAAATCTTATTTGCATAGTTTGACAGATCGGGCACGTTGTGGTTAATGCTGCACAAACCATCCACTTGAACCGTTCATGCAAATTGTCTTGAAATAGAACCCCAGGCGTAACTTTTCATTTCATTTTGGGAAAATCATGTTAATTTTCATTTGCTATAGATCTGCATAGTGTTCCTTTGTGTGGACAGAACATTTCACAAATAGTTACAGCCTTTAACAACTTTGATTTAAAATTGTCTTGCAAATATTTCATACCTTATTCTGTTTCAGCAGTTACCTTCTAGTGTTTCAGGATACTACAGATTGCGCAAAGCACGAACTGGATGAATTAAACACAACTTTGGCATTAAATTTGAAGATTAGATACTAAACATTCACAAAAGTAAATGCAATTCATTACCCCTGGACTAGTCATGTTTAATCTTATATCAAGGGCAATGAGACCACAGTGTTGACGAGAGGTATCTGTGTGGGAAAATGGTTAAAATCAAAATTATTTGTTACTTTCTAACAAACATTAATAACGAACATTCTCAAAAAAACCATCATCAACACTGTCTTTGTGCGATCAGTTGTAATTTCAGGTTTGAATAAAACTCAGCTTTAGTAAGATTCCCAGAAATTAACAAAATCAAAGCAAAAATAAAATTTTTGTCCAAGTTACTCTTTCTTGCGGTGTTGCTTTCAAACTTTGTCACCTACTTACATCAAAGGACCTTTGATTCCACCAAAAACAATTGGCATCTCGTACACACGTTATTGGAATGTCATGTCAAATATGAAATCTAACCCATTTCCACATTT
>JAIPMN010003331.1:15753-31910 GCA_020650975.1 Apostichopus californicus | reverse complement strand
GGGGTTGTGTGTGTTTTTTGTTGGTGGCCTGGCCTTGATAAGCTCTACTTCTGCCAGGTCTCCCCCACTTCACATCATTTGTATATATCAATTGTTTAATTCCTATGGAAAGTATTTGTATTGTGTATTCAAATGTTATATGTTCACTTTGTTTATGTTATGGTGAAGTGGAAATAAATAGTTTTCAATTTCAAGTTACCTTTCTTGTTCTCGTAAGACTATAGTTGTACTATGATTTTCCATGTGTATGACCTATCAATCATGCTTGTTAACTATGATTTTATCCTTTTAATATAACAGTAGCTGTAGTGCAAACACAATGTGATGTTACAATACCAAGTACCAATATACTGTACCAAGAAAATAGTACACTAAATATAACCATTAACATACAAAATGTAACAAAGATATTTTCTTTTACAACTTAATTTAACCACTGTAGCTACAGATCTCATACACAGCTCTGGATTTGACACAGGTTTGATACTTTGAAATTATATATTGTAAATTAAAACTGATGAACAAACAATTCAGATACCAAACTCAAGAACTTACAGTACAGGTGGTTCATCGGAAATTTTCAATTTTTCTTTTCATTTTATTAATGAAGTGGAAATTTAATTAGGTGTATTCATCAAGAAAACTAGAGCTTGCTGCAACCTTTTGATCCACAATTACGTCAGTCCCTGTAGTATTTTGTAAGGACTCTGTAAAGGGTCATTGAATCTAAATAAAACTTGAACAATACATTTCAAACCAAGGGTATTTTGGGAGGCATGTCACAAAAGAAAGCTAATTAAATCAGACTAATAGAAATAACTCAAGTTTTGACACACCCACATAAACGATAGATATGTTTGTCTGATAACAAAGTGAGCTACTGTACCAGTATTCCTAATAACAATTTTTCTTTTCCCAAATTAAACAAAAATATACAATTGCATCACTGGTACTATAGCTAAGTAATGGCTATTCTGCATGACTGTAAATTAAACCTTACAAATAACTCTACAGCTTTGGGGAATTGCAAATTAGATTTTTTTTCTCTCTCTCGTATCTATAGTGGTGTCACTGGGTAGTAAATTCATAATATGGAGGACCTCAAGCCATTCCTATGCCCAGCTACCGGACACAATGATCATTAATGAAAACATGATACACAAGAAGGCTATCGTTAGGAATTGATACCAGGCCTCAATAAGAGTATGCTTGAAGTCAAGTGCAGTTTATAATTTCAGTATACACACACACTTTAACTTTCTCATGTAGCCCTTTTCATAAGGAACAAACAGATTTTAAAACTGTGGAATAAATAAAACAACTGAATGAAAATATTAAAAGACCTATTCTGGAAACCCTCATTCATTAATCAATGGACTTTTTGTGATATCAAATTTGCTGACTTCAAGAAGCAAAAGTCATAAGATTTTGTTATGGATGGACTATGGACTTTCTACATTAAGTCAGGTTTACTCAGCATAATTTTATAGCATTTCTTTTAAGAAGTTTGTGATCAGGATCCCATTTTCTCAAAGTTTTTACTGGTTAAAAGAATGAAAACAATCGTTCAGTGATATTTTGTAAGAGGTATAAAAGATTGGCTTGCAATCTTGGGATTTTAAGAAGATGTTTACCACCTTTCTTTCAGAGGGATCTTGATTGGGACATATTATAGTAACCTTGCCTCCTCATGATTGTCTTTTTCATCCCCTATCCTGAGCTCGCTGTGTCCAGCAACAGTGAGATTTTAATTTGAAAGTTGCCATTTTGCATTGCTTTGCTTGAAGCTGATGATACCATTCTCCAACAGTGTGGGAAAGATAGGTACCTAACAATATAACCTGTGATATCAGTCCAACTGTGTATGATCTGTACTGTTTAACAATCTCTCAATTAAAATTGTTATCTAATTTTATACTCCACAATTGGATGCATCCATAATGTGAATGTACCTAGGGGTATTGGTATTTTATAAACTTCACATCCCCTTTAGACAAACTAGTAACCCTATCCAATCCAAGGTCAAAAACATTAGACTGAAAAATAAAGAAAAAACAAAACATTTATTTGTCAGTGTGCAACTATGACATCACACCTGTTTGCTTCAAGTTCACTTTTGGTAGAATATCAGATAACTCCAACTGTCAATATCTCAAAAATGGTACATAATGTAAGATTTGAATGCAAATTTCACTAGAATGCTTAGATTGTATTTCTCTGTAACATATCAAAACAAAATTTTGACCTGGAATATTCTTTTAAAGTAAAACAATCATGTAATTTGCATGAGAAAGCGCATCTTCCTGATGAACTTGCATACTGACACACTGGTCAATTCACTACAGTGTAGTAATTCATTGTTTCACTTGTGTAGTTTTGCCAAACAAAAGAACTTGCTTTTAAGAAAACACAAGTTAAAAAGTTATTTTGACTTCAGTCTTCCAAAATATGTTTCAATCAAGCTTTTCTTCATGGTATTGAATGAAATTGTTAACTACATGATCAAGTAATGGTACCATTATGATCTGCAGTCATAGACTACAGCTTGTCAAGTTCATGGCTTGGTCCCACTAACACAAAAATAGAACCCTGATTCAAAGTGCAGTTTTCATTTCCCATCAGAGGATGTGGAAGGTGACCCAAGCGTGAGTCAGTGAGAGTCGGTGAGAGACAGTGACACAAGATAACCAAGTTTGGAAGGAACTTAGATAGATGGTAAAGTGCATGATTTGAGCAGAGACAGGTTAGCGAGGAGTTACATAAATCCAAGGTCTGGTTATTAGATAGATATGAGCAATTAAATCACTAATCTACGGCTCAGCAGCATGACATCAAGTTAAGACATAATCTAAATAATCCTTGTTACCCTAAACCTTCACTCCAAATGCTTGTCAAAACAGCTATATCCCCACTAGTGTACACCTAACACTTGTTTCTTGACCAAACCCACAGGACAACAGGTACTGGCATTGCCTAGCACTGAGTTGTTTACATGCAAACAGCCTTTCAAAGACAACAAAGCACTCTGTAAAGTTACTGAGGTCAGAGGATTATCCTAAACAGTTCAGAAATGATTTATACATGTATGAGAGTTGGCAAAACATGCAACAATAAAATCTACTGTATCTAGAAAGGTTGTTTGTGGGGGTTGGGTTTTTTTTTTGGTCCTTTTGGGTTTTTTTCCCCCTCACCTATAATTACTGTACACTCTAGGCATGTTGCAACCTCTGAGTTGTTTATAAAACAGCTTTTATGATGTCTCGAACATACATTTGTGTAATGCAAATGAGGAACTATACATGTTTGTTAACAATGATGACTTGACAGAAATTCAGTCATTTGTTGTGCGTTGCTCAACCTTTATCTTTGCATATTTTAACATTTCATCTAAAGGCTGAATGACGTTGTTTAATATTTTGTTTGAAATTACGAGACGTATCGATACTAAATAATACATTTACGTCAATGAACTTATGTTTCTTCTCTGCACAAAACTAAACCAAGATTTCAGAAGTAAAACAAATCCAATTTTTAAAATCTGTTAGAAATGATCTCTCACCTCCTCTAACCCCATTTCTTCCCCCCTCTCTCCTTCTTCCTCCTTCCTCCTTCCCACTCCCCACTTCTGCTCTACCCCTCCCTCCCTTTACGATACGTTCCTTCTATAAACAACACTGAGTTCTGCCTGGCTTGGCTATTCAGATGATCTTAAAAGAAAGTTATGTTTTTGGAGACAACAAGCCAAAGTCTGCCATGATTTATTTTGTATACATTTGACTTTGGCATCAGAAGAAAAGCAGAACAATATTCTCGTTGAAGAGAACACCAATTCTTGAACTTTCTAAGCAATTCTAAAGATAAACAAACTATCTAAAAATTATTCAAATGCTGCCAAATTCTTCCTGGGGTTTATCTATTTGCAGCTTGAAATCCATTCTAAAAATACACCTCCCAATAGGTATCTTGTCAGTAGAAGACTTCAAGCTAAGACACAAACCAACAGTATAATAAACTGTCAGGTTTGACAATGCATCGCTTGATATCGTATCTCGAAAAAGTCACAAGTTGACTAAAATAATATTCATGATACTGTCAACAATAGACAATGCATTTTATGGCTGTATTTTGAAAAACATTAGTGAGCATATGGGTATGGGCACAAACACTAGCACATCAAAATAAGGCTGCCAAGCCATTTCAGTGTTTTGTAATTTATATGATGAATATTCATTAAGCTACCCTACATGGCTTTTTCTTTTTTCTTTTCTTTTTGGCTTGCCAAGGTGTCAAGTGCAGGTTTGAAAGAGGAACAGTACATTACTAATGCACTGAATCACAAAGCTAGATATATGATGCCATATTGAAAAGAGAAAAAATATCAGTTTCCATGGATAAATCCAAGCAAGAGTAACCAAATGATCAAATTTTTAATATTCCAGATTGTATCGTGTTTCCACCTCAGCATTGCCTGAAAAGGATGACATTTACGTTAACGGGTGCATCCAAAATACATTGCCGGTAAAATTTCAACGTGTACAAAGAATCCTTGCCTTTTAAACAGTCATTAAAGAAAGACCAAAAGTCATGAATAATGCAGGTTTTTTGCAGAGTTTGTGAGGGGTATTGAGAGGATGACGAGATGGAGAGTCAGGA
Source organism: Apostichopus californicus (assembly GCA_020650975.1). Classification (NCBI taxonomy): domain Eukaryota; kingdom Metazoa; phylum Echinodermata; class Holothuroidea; order Aspidochirotida; family Stichopodidae; genus Apostichopus; species Apostichopus californicus. The sequence continues at coordinate 27,257 of JAIPMN010003331.1, read as the reverse complement.
GCAAAGAGAGGAGGACTATTGAGATAGATCCCAAAGAAGCAAAATCTGACGGCATTTGGAATGCCTGCCAGGCACAGGAGGGAGAGGATGGTGGGGAATGGATAGAAGGGGACAAGTAGAAAGAAGAAAATTTGATGAATAAATCATCTGAAAAGGTCTAAATATCAACATCCAGCACTCAGAAAACTGATCATGAAATACAAGAATAGCCTCAGAAAACTTCTTACATTGTTTTTCCCTTCCCTAACTTCAAAATAAGATGAACATACCTGTTTATTTTTTGTATGATTATGAAGACTACACCTGCACAGGTACAGCAGTATCATCCTCAATGCACCACTATTTGTCAACATTTTCCACTATTCAGACCCCTAGCAACTTCTTTTAAATTTGTAGCTATATGCCTATAGCTTTGCACCTCTAGGGCCCTGCCTTGCCCTCCCCCTCCCCCCACAGGGGAAGCACTCCAGGATAAGAAATGCAAATTGTATACTTAAATTTAAGCAAAGAACAATTTACTGTTCCCTTTTGCTTTTGCAAGAAACTTGCACAAATAATGTAGCATTTTCCTTTGGTCATAAAACATTTTTTTTCTTCTTTTCCTCTGTTTTCACAAATGGAAACATAAGGCTTCTGCAGATCTAAGAAGATTATTGTACAATTAATGTCTCTTGATAATCATACATGTAGCTCAGAGCTCCGCTCACTAGGTATTCAATCCCATCAACGTACATCTGAATACAATAAATGACATTGTACTCCGCAATACGCCTACCTAACCACTTATACTATAGTAAACCATCAAGAAAATGGTATCCATAGCGACTCAGCATTTAATAGCCTCTGACAAGATATCAAAACTATTAGAAAGGTGAGATGGTTAATATCATAAAAGATGGCTATATATAAGCACTTTGCAAAAGAAAAGAAAAATGCAAGATACAGATTGAACCAACAATACAGAATAAGGCACCAGATATAATAGCAGGCAATTCAGCAGATATATATGATTATTAAACACACATATAATGCACTGGGTAAGAAACAGCTCAGAACAGTTTTCAACAACAGGATGCTCACAAAAGAGAAATATTCACATCATAATTGAAAACAAGGGTAATCATTACTTCTAACAAGATGACAAATAGGGCAAATTTTCATTGGGCGGGCATTGGAGATGACAAAATTCATGTTTAGACAACCTACATGGCTCCTACAGTGTATATATATTGATCATTTTATGTTGCTAATGTTTTCCCACCATCACCTGATGTACAGTCACAGCTCTACACTTCCATGGCAAGGTCATAACATTAAACCTAAAGACACTGTCAAAAGCTAGCCAATGAAAAGCCATCAAGATGAATAATGTATGACCCAAGGATTGTCTATGTTGGCTCTTGCTAGCTCTTGTCCTGACACTCATTACAATGCAGAAATATTACAAAAGGTGCAGGACACATCTACATCCAACAATTGCAGCTTTGCATCATTCCTTTTACTCAAACTTTGGAATTTTTTACACAACCCAAAATGGACAAGGTCAACAATTTCCTTTCTCAAGATAATAAAAATGAACATGTTGTTTGTTTATTCAAACAAATGCACAATAAAAAGCAGCACAAAATGCACACTAAAAAACCGCATTAAATGGAGGAAAAACAAGATTGTCAAAAAACTCCTGAGGCAAAAAGATATTAGAGCCTACAATGTGGATCCTGTTTACATGAAACAGTCATTTTACATTCCTTCAAGTTCTAATACTTCTCTCACAAGACTCTCTACTGGCTGAAATCAAAACAGCAAGCCTTTCCGTGCAATTTTTTTTCCGTTCAGCCAAATTTAGCTTTGTCGTTATTTACGTCACAAGTCCGCTTGAAGGGGTGCCCTAAAAATAGAGCCTTTGACTTTAGAATATGAAATCTAATAAGGCGAGGCAATTTCCAGGGCATTGTCGTTGCAATTATTATTCCTTGTCAGAATACTTGCAGCATTAAATGTCTGTGTACAGCACAGGATGGAGAGCATGTTGATTTGGCAGCGATTAAGGAGACATTCTTCACGCTCTGACGTACACTTATCTGGAGGCAGAGGAAGCTTTTGATTGCTTAACTAGCCAAATGAATATTCAAGTATTTCGCAGAATTTTCTTTACATTCAGGATTTTTTTCACAACATAGCAACAACCATGCTGCACAGAAGTATGTTATATTACTGTTAAATTGTGTAATTATGATGATAGGTGTGTAAGGGTAGAAATTGAACTTGGAAAGTTCTTAACAGATAAACAGGGTTTGGTGATAAGATAATCAATGCATCCTTGTACTAATCATACTATATTCTTCTAAGCAGTGGAAGAAGAAAAAAAGGCAATTGGCACAAAATATTTCCTCAAGATTTTTCTGAACCTTGCATTGCACATGTGGAGGCAGAATGAACTGAGATCTAACTTTGGAGTATTTTATGGTCTAAAACAGTGTCTATGCCTACTATATATTAATACAACATTGTCATATCTGGGCACTAAATATGAAAGTTATAGCTAATAATGACTAAAATTCACAAGAAACCTTGGTCCAGTAAACCAATCAGACTTTAAAATAATCCTTCTTTTTGACTACACTCAAATTATTCCTGTAACACAATAATTCCATATAATTTATATTAATATTAAAATTTCAAGCTGAGAAGACTATTTTTAACAACCATTCTTTCGACCAAACGGTTCACTGAATTGGTGCAACAACATCTTCACAGCAAGTAAAGGACAAGTTAGGTCAGTGATAGCAAGTGTACTGTATACACACACAGTGTACACTAGACTGTATACTGTATACTCAAGCTACAGTACAATACATCATACCAGGTTATCCACTCCATGTTTCATACAATCTATTCAGATCACAAGGTTTTATGTCAACAAACAGCTGAACCAGTTAAACTTTGCACACTATAAACACAATTAGCAGTCTCCAAGGTAAAGGTACAAATGTCAAACTTTTTTGGCTTTGGAGAGTAGGATGTGCTAGTCTCCTGTTAGTACCCAGGAGTGTTGCAACCCAAGGTCTCTTAACAGCATTTTGCAAAGAATTTGAAGATCAAGAGAACAAGCACATGTTCCCTAAGTATGGAGTAGTTGGAAGGGTAATGTTTATGGTGATATAATGATGGCAGTTATCGATCAGTTTCTGAAGAGGGTGGGGGAGAGGTGGGTAGTGGGGTGGGTAGTGGGGTGGGTAGTGGGGTGGCTGGCTTTAGTTCTAGGTAGTAACTTATGACATAAACATGTAAAGAAAGAAAAAAACCCTTGTAGACACCAAATACTTTAAATGATTCCATGCTTCAATATTTAGTGACCAAACAAGGAATTGGAAATGAGCAAAAATGGATGGTTAAGTTTTTATCCATTGAAACCATTAATGATCTTCCCCCCCCCCCTTTTTCAATAATTGCTTTCCCCATGCACCCTCCCTTTAGATGACCTGCTTACACTACTGACTTCTTAATGGGCTGTGTAATACATAGCTACAGTACAAAGGGTAATACCCACCTTGAGAAATAGTACTCTAGTTGTCTCTGAAGCAACTTCCGTAGCTCATCACCCTTCGGTGGCTCTGGCTGCTCATCAGCTGAGGGGAAAAAGAAAATGACATTTAACTTTGATATCCCAAAACTTACTGGTTTGGACATTTACGAGTGACAAGCTTACCTGTCTCCCACAACCTTAGCACTCTCTGTGCCTAGAATGAACTGGTAACCTTTCAACACTGTTGTGGGGAGAAAGGTAAGCGAAGTAAATTACCAATTACCCAAAAAAATCAAGCTACAAAGATATTCAGTCAACATAAAGAACTTTACGTAATTGTAAAGGCGTGTGATAAACCAGAAAGGATTCATAGAGCTACTGCACGAGGGCTCCATGATAATAGATAAAGTTTAATTGTTAACAAACTTGCTCCAAAGTTTGGAGACTGAGGGTAAATCACATTTTCCTCTTGTCTTTGGTCACAGAATATTTAAGAAAAAAACAAGCAAAAAAAAACAACCGAAGGCTCAGTGACTGAATGGCAGACATAAAGTTGTCACTTGGTCTAGGATTATCAAGTGAACCTTCTTAAACTTTTTTTTTTCAATTAACTTTAATGAATGAATTCCCGAGCCCCTCCATGAGGCCTGAGTATCATTTATCTGTATAATGTATCACATATTACTTTTCACAAAATGGTCAAAATCATAACTTGAGATGGATTTGTGGAAAACATATAACAGTGCAGTTCACTGGCAACCAACAACCTTGTGAATAAGAAGATACAGTCACAGAGTACTTTTGTTTGAGAGGTTCTGGAGCAATAACGTGTAACTGCCATAATCGGTATTAAAGGGTGTGAAGACTCGCGCAAAAAGAAACATCTTATGCCGGTAATTTGACCTTGTTTCGAATGAGGTGTAACAGAAGTGTTAAACACCACCATCGATCCCAGAAAATACACACACAGCTTGCTACCATCGGTAATTAGACACTAGTGTACAGTCAGTACATACAGCTGCGGTCAATACCCACAACACAGTGTATATAGCAGCGATGGACATCTCAGGTCCAGCTAAAGATAACAAGGTATCATGTTTCATTACTGTCTGCATTTTGTAGCGACACAAACAAAACGTCACTTGCAAGCAACATAAAGTTAACTTTTTCAGATGGCCACACACCATTTGGGGCGAGTCTTCAATGCCTTTAAACACTGTTCACACTACAGTATGTTTAATACAATGATAAGACATGACACAGTTATAAAATCTTGAAGCTGTGCAGTTATATGACACGATAATAAAACACTTGAAACATCAAAATGAAAATAATTCTTGCACATTTCTTTGCAAGCTTTGATAAATACTTGCTAGAATTCATTTTTCTTGCAACTAATGAGAATGTGATTTCCTACATATCAGGTATAGCCTGTGTCAAGATATTCTTACTTTCAACAGCCTGACATTTGCAACTGCCCCTTTAACCAACAGTAAAATGCTGTTACTTTGAACACCTCTAGAGAACACTACTTCACTTGTCTATTTCGGGCCTTGAACTAATAGAGATCAATAGATAGCAAGGCAACATCACAAGTTGTAAAGCCCTGAATACTTTATCTGGACAATATCAGACAGTCAAAGTTTGGAGAAATATTTAAAATTTAAAAAAATACAGAAATATTTTGAAGGGAGACATTTAAATCACACATTCAAGATACTGGATGCATCATAGTGTCATTGTGCTATCCAATTATTGAACCTCTAACTGTGATTTGGGCAAAAACTCTGAGTTACATCATGTGTTCAGGAACACCTAAAAAATTAGTCCATGGATACAAACTATCCAGGAAAAAAAATTCCATGTCATCCTAAGTTTACATCAGGGCCTACTTGCCATAACTGAACTAAAACCAAATATTTACTTTAGAACATTCCTTTTCTTTGTCCGAAGAAGGAAGACACTGATTCTTTCAAAACAATAACAATGACAACGACAAAGCTGTAGCCATTTATCACACTGTATTATTGATGTGTTCATATTATCTTATTCTGCTAAACACTCAGGAGCTATCTGTATCGTGTATCTGTTACTTCTCCTCAGCCTAACATTGATTGTCATTGCACTGTCTGTTCGAGCCATATGTGACTATGACACTTTTAGGTTCTCCTCAGCCTAACATTGATTATCATTGCACTGCCTGGTCGAACCATATGTGACTAAGACACTGTTAGGAAGCTCAATAGGTGTTGGCAATGACTCACTCTTTGAATCTGACTGGCTACATTCATACTCATTAACAAGAGTTTTCTGTTTCACGTTTGTTTTGTTTTGTCAAGTATTGTAAGGATCTTTACGTTAAAATTCTTATTAAATTATAGTTAAATGTTTACGAACTATTCATGGGCAAGCGACTCAAATTAACAAGAATTCTGCTTTTATGTGCTCCTTTGTACTGAAGGTAATTTGATGGCTTTACTCATTGTCTTACACAAAGAAAACAAAAGGGTAGAATTACACTTTTAACTGGTACAATTGCTAGCGTAGGCTTTCACAGTCGCATCCGCCTTTGCCTCAAACTTTCTTGATTTCCTGATCAAACTATGTTATGTTAACATTATGGAGTACCTTTGATCATATAACTTCAACTGTGAAGTATGAAATCTTCAGATTGTGGCAAATTCAAGTTATAAAACATCTAAAAATGTTGCCATTTACCGTTTTTCCCTAAAATCAATCCCGCCTGTGCATGTTCTTATATATCCTCCAGTCTCTAACGACCAATGACATTCAAGTACTTACGAACAACAAAATGAACATCTGGAAGATACGGGTAATCAGCACCGGATATGTTGTACGTATTCGCCACTGAGTAGACTGGTGAATCTGCAGTCATGGAGGGGTAACCCAACCCTGTGAACTTCCCCATGTCGCCGTTTAACTGGTAGCCACCAGCTGAAAAGAAAGGACAAATGAAAAGGTACATGAATTTAGTACATTGCAGAATTAATTAGCAAGATAAAATGTTCAAGGCAATTGATGGACATCCACTGGTGGCAGCATTCAAGGAGTAGCTGTGAAAAACTAATGTAATTTTTAATGTTGACAGAACTTTGCTTTAACTTAAATTTTGGAATTGAATGAAGTTATGGGCATTTTACTGGTGACGTGTTAATAATACTTGTTTGCTTGTGACCGAAACTGCAATGGTTTACCACATCTGATTAGGAAACATGAAGGTAACAATGATAGCTATTGCTCATGGATATATGCATGTCTACGTAGCATGAGAGCTTGCTTAACAATACCTACAGTATCAATATCTCCTCAAAAAGATGAATTTTTGCTTTCACAATACCAACTTTTACTTTCAGGACACAATGATTCCAGACAGTTGGTACATCATCACAACAGGTAAATTTACATCCCTATGAAGGACTTGTTTTCCTTGTCAGTAGTGGTGCTCTTGTATAAACCACACTGCTGGATTTCAGTGTGAATCATACTGTAATGTGGCACATGACAGTTTCAATCCAGTGTCAAGAAGTGCAACCATCTTCACTAATTTACCCTGTTACTCTGTGTATTTCTTCTTTCAGTACTTGGTTTGGGTAATATTTGAGGATGACATAAATTTGTCTCTAAATACATGATCTACCATTCCAAATCTCCAGAGACTCAACATAATATGCCCTAGCTAGGGTAACCCAATCTGCCTTTTTTAGTATTACATTTAAGCCAACGTATCAAAACATACAGTATCTTCCACAGCCAAATTCTTTCCTTCGCACAATACTTCTTTAGTTTCATACACTATCTTGCTTAACTTCCTTGATAATTTGTTTTGTAAATTATATCACCTAATATAAACATCTGAAACAAAATTGTGGAAATCTACCTGTCAATTAATGGTAGTACGTTATTTTGTTAATTGTGGGAGGGGGTGGGAAGGGGTGGGAGGGAGAGGCAGTGCACAAGGAAATCAAATCATCTCTCACACAAATCAACTGTACATACAGTACTGAATGTTCAGTCTATACTTTACTAAAAATACATCTGTAGAGGACAGGGTGTAACACTAACAAGGTCAAGGAAAAAGGTACTGAGCTGTTAATTCCTTTCCTTTCTAGTTTACAAACTTTCCACCCAAATGGTTCTCTACACAGACAGTACTGTACAGTACTGTACTGTACTGTACAGTACTGTAATGTACAGTAATGTACGGTACAGTACTGTTCATTACAGGGCTGTACAGTACTGTACAGTACTGTACTGTACTGTTTTGAATTAACACAGTTCAAGTGTATCAAATCAACACAGACACACTGCCTTGCAATAACAACTGAACAAAATGGTAGGGAAAAAAATTTCCACGGCCGAATAGTAGGTCTCATCCTGCCATGAAAGGATTTTGTTACTATACCACATTCAACTTAAAGGTCAGGGCAAATCAGCAAAGACTGTAAACACTACGAGAGTACGCACCCAATACGTTGAACTCACTAAACCATGCAAAGGCTAATCAATAATTACTCCAGTTGCCAAAATGATATACTCTGTAATTGTTACCCAATGATTACGGCTCTAACTCGTCAGAATTAGGCCAAATGATACAAAATTTTGACCGGCAGTCATCTTGAGTTCAACACCGGAAGATTTGGTAGAATGCCATGAAAGCAGATTGATGATGGAAATACGATCTTCATTTGTGTGATGATGTTATTTTGAATTTCCAAGTAAAGGATGCTAATTTATTACACTAAGCAGAGTGATTGTTGTTTGTGCAATGATGTGTAGTAAAATATAGTATGGCTGATGCAACATATAGCATTTAAATTCAATGTTGCTCAAACTCTTTGAGATATGTTTATGTTTCAGGCCATGAGAATATGATTCCAAATCACATATTACAGACACTAATTTATCCTTTGTTACATAAGAAAATTCTAAGCATATTGGACAAGTGTTTATACACTGAAATATTACGATAAACAAATAACACAAACCCTGTTTCTCGTAGTAACAAAAGAAAATCTACACAGCAAGTATAGAGTGAAGCCATACCTCGTTTTTTTAAATTTGACCTCTTATGACCTCATTTGCCCTTTGACCTCCACAAACAGTTGGATATTTGTACACAAATAGCGAACACAACATACCAAACATGACATCAACCAATCATCCTCTCAACCCAGACCTTTACATCAGTGAGCACATAAATCCAACACATCACAATCACACACACAAGCCTTCAATTAGGTCTTCACAATTTACTTTGGGCATGAAATGCACAAAACATTAAAAGGAAAAAAACAAAGACACCTTTCCACTTTCATGAGCAAAAAAATGCAAAAAGAAAAGTGGTGATTGGTAATTTTTTCTTCAAATTGCTCAGATTGTTTAAAAATTTAAAAAAAAAAATTTAACTACTTGGCCACTGTCCAAACACTCAAAGTCAACACAAATTAGTGATACTATTTGAACTAAATGGAACCCAATTACAGTCAAGGGGTATTCTACAGTATGCAAATTTTAGCGACCACCTTTTATTTGAAACTCCTTTTACGAGTGTCCTTGAAGAAAAACCACTGCATTTAATTCATCTGAACACATCTTATCCACAGTTGCTTCACAACTGCCTTTACCTCCTCTTGATGTCAGCCTGTCTCAATATATCACATTAAGAAGGTTTAAATCAAAGCTCAACATGCACAGTACTACTACGGCAAGCGCACCGCACCATCAATATAAACACATGAACACCACGACGAGTGTTCAAATCCCTGCAAGTAATCTTCAACTTCACAATCAACAGATTTCACACAAAAACAGCCACAGCAATTTCACCGTTAAACTTGTCAAATGGGAGCATTCGGCCTCCCTCCCCAAAATAGCTCAACAACGTACGTAAACCGCAAACAAGCCGAGTGTTTGCTATCAGCTGAGCCTAATTTCCATCTACGTCACTTTGAGCTACGCCGGAAATGTCTATCTTCCTATACTCAAAGACCAGCCTTCACGGCAGACTAAATGTCATGTGCTGCTGCGTGCGTGCTAGTAAAAAGGATGAAACTTAACGTGGCTTCGGCAGTTTCTATCTGCATAGTTTGTGAAATTAAATAACATGCACATGCATTGACTTAATTTTACAGCAGAATGCAAAATTTTTACATCAAGCAAAACTTTAACTTTTCTTTTGTGGCCAAGAGCGGAAGTATTTTGATGATCAATTTCATATATAGAGAGGAAGTAAAGGACAGACAAATAAATAGATGTATGAAGTTCATTTTGACAGGGCTATTTTCTATTTTGAGGGGGAAAAAAGTCAGAGTGGTAGAAACATGAAACAAAATATCAAGACAAGATGATTTATAGAACTAAGGAACAGAACAGTTGAGAGCAATATGAGTTACAAGGATTAAACAAACTGGGTGTGTTGATATTGTTAACAATTATTCACAAACATGTTCAATTGTCTTTTGGATTCATTGACATTCTCTAAAGGCACGAACAGTTCTACCCTTTTAATGATCAATTACTAATTCAGTGCAAACAGTGCTTTCATTTTCACTGTCCTTCACGTAATACTTCAGCTCTAGTAACCAACTACACTTCACAAATTGTCCAAATTCATGTACAGCGGGGCAAATTATTTCTTCTGGTTGTCACTTGGGAACCAGGTGTTACGTTTGGTTGTCGAAACAGCAAATTATTTTTGTGTCCAAAAAGTGAAGCAAAAACAAAGAATGACTACCATGTTCAATGTCAGAGAGATTTGTAGGTTTGGTGATTAGAACCCTAGTTTTTGGCCAGTAAAACTCCCCATTGGTCATTTCATAGGACTATGACTTTTTTGTTTTCTTTCAGTATTTCCAAATTGACAGACTGTGATCAATATGAATTTAGCATTTACCTATCTGGGGATATTTTGTCACAATGCAATCTGAAATTTATGTAAACAACTGGTTGCACACCGTATCACAAAAGCTGATTTCAGTCGTCTTGGACTATCTTACAGCCATTAAAAAATTGCCATGTACAGTATTTTACAAGAGACAAAAGTTATAGCCCTCAAAACTGCTAAAACACATACTTTGAAACACTTAATTATTCCCTAAAATTTACTTTAAATATGATGTAATTACCACCTAGGGTGCCTTCTCCTGTTGGCAGAACTGAAAGTAATAGAGGGACTATATCCTTTACCTAGCGTGTCCCGTTCTGCATGGGCGCTTATCAACGCAGATTGCTGGGTGCTAGACAAAGTTTCAGAAGGTTACAATTTAGATTTTACCTCCACAATCCAGGGAAAAGGAAGGGTTACTCCAGTACTGTAGCTCCCCTGGGATCATCAACCATGCAGCTCTAGAGGGGGTCATACATGAGTGAGTGTGCAGATGTGGTGAGAAGAGAGGTAAGTCAGGAAGCAAAGTAAATAATTAGTAAACATGCAAGTACTGTAACTTAGCCACAGCTGGAAGAATATTCAAAACTTTATGCTTGCAGATGCTTCCTACATTTGTTGCTACATTACCTAACGTTTCTCAAGACATTGGTTGACTTGATGCTCTTCGCTGATTATACACTATTTGTTAACGTACTTCAAAACCACATATTGTATACTGAAATCTATCCCATAGCCATAGTTTTACATTTCCAACTCTTGCTGCAATTCTCAGTGATTTCAGAGAGACCGAGGTGTCTTAATTTGCGCGAAACTAAAAGGACAGATATAGCAGGGCCCTCTGTGTCTTTAGAGCATTGCTGAAGATTTCCCCCCCCCCTCTCCCATTCGTACATACGAGAGAGATTTTGGAAAGGAAATGAATAGATGCAGCATTACTATACCTTGTGAATTCATAGCAACTTGTGGGGAAGAAGCCACTGAGATGCCACTGTCATGATTTGTGGTATCAGGAGAGAGGTCCCCAATATAGCAGCGCCCTCTGTGTATTTAGAGCATTGCTGAAGATTCCCC
>JAIPMN010003331.1:0-15743 GCA_020650975.1 Apostichopus californicus | reverse complement strand
CCCCCCCCCCCCCTCTGCCATACGTACATACGAGAGAGATTTTGAAGGAAATGAATAGACGCAGCATTACTATACCTTGTGAATTCATAGCAACTTGTGGGGAAGAAGCCACTGAGATGCCACTGTCATGATCTGTGGTATCAGGAGAGAGGTCCCCGATATAACAGCGCCCTCTGTGTATTTAGAGCATTGCTGAAGATTCCCCCCCCCCTTCCCCCCCCTTCCTTGCAAAGGAAATGAATAGATGCAGCACTACTATACCTTGTGAATTCATAGCAACTTGTGGGGAAGAAGCCACTGAGATGCCACTGTCATGATCTGTGGTATCAGGAGAGAGGTCCCCGTTGTCGGAGTTGGTAGCACTTGAGGACTTGGGAATGTGAAAGGCCTTAGCGTTAGGGTTCAAGGTTGTAGTCTTCTTTGATGTACTCTGTGGAAATCAAATCATGTCAGAGACAATGTAAATGGTTCTTTGAATAATATACTTAAATCTACAAGATAGATAAAAAACAAAATTAAAACAAAAGTAAGAAGGAAGGAAGGAAGGAAGTGAAAAGAAGTAAAAGACTGGTTATTTCCCTTTTCGTTTTTAATGTTTTACTCTCGTCAGACATATTACTGAAAGTTCTTTCTTTTTCAACTGTCATAACAATTTTTTTTTTTTTTTTTAAATTGCAAAACTGCTTTTACAGGTGTCAAGCAACAGTAAAACTTTACGATCAACCTTCCACAATATGTGCATTCTACTCATTTGTTGTTCCTACTAGATTACTGTTCATCTTGGGATCCAATTCAAACCAACATCATATGGTGAATTAGGTAACATTACTGGTAAACAAGTTAGTCCCTGGCCTACTAAGATAATGTTTATAAAACTTGTGCAAATTGCTTCTAAAATACCATTTGTGCCAATGTGCAGATAGCATTAATACCAAATTTCACTAGTTTCAATACTCAGTTCTGTTCATACTGGCTTTTGTGCTTTGAAAGTACACCTACCTACCTACACACATACATACATACATACATACCTGCATACACACATATATACACACTTACATACATACGTAAATATGTACGTAAATACAAACACACACACATATAAACATACATTTAGGCAGTAAATTTATAAACTGTAGTGCCTTACATAGAAAATCACAAAGTGCTTAACAAAAGTTCAGTCCTTGAACAAGTAAGTTTAGAGCTTTAGCGTTTGAGATGTTGCGCTACAAAATATGTGATGGTTAAGGTTGTTTAATATTGCTGGAGCTGAGAGAGAAAATGACTAAGTAGGAGGTACCGACAGATAATGACTGACAAAAAAACGCTGAAGATGGGAGAAGAAGGCGAGAAGGCTTGTATTCCAACAAAAGATCAGCCAGCCCTATTGGTGCCATGCCACTGTGTAAAGCCTTGTATGTGAGCAATGTGATTTTGTATTTCACACGGACTAGAATGGGTAGCCAGTGAAGTTCTTGAAGAATTGGTTCAATATGTTCATGCTTCGTGTAACCAGCCCAGCAGCTGAGTTTTGCACACGCAAGTTGCAGTTGCCGTTAGTCTGAAGAGAATACATCACAGTAATGGATGTGTGATGACACAAAAGCATACACAAGACACTCTGTGTATGTGCTGTCAAGATATCTATGTAGTCGGCCAATTGTTGTGAATAGCAAAAGAAGCTGCTTGGATGATATTCCTCACATATTTTTCATACATACATATATGTATACATACACGCATATATACAAGGCCTAGCTTACTGCTGAACAAGTCAAAATCATGTCGAATGGGATGCAAAGTGAGTTGTCCGAAAATGACTAGGGTAGTGGTGAAGCACGATCCCCGAACTAGAAGTTTCTGATATAGATCATAAAAGTACATACATATTATAAACCAAATTATTACCCTTATATATAGTACACTACTGTACAACAGTCTGTATACAACACTCTTGTGCTAGAAGTCTATCTGATACTGCACCTACTATAAAGCTACTCTGTACATGAATATACACCACTGTCACTAAACTAGTCCAACCTGGCAACCTTACCTCCCAAAATATCATTAATTCAAGTGCCTTAATTCCACAGGCTGTCACATTAAATCAACTGCCAAAAACTGCAAAATTTGTGATAAATCATCCATCCATCCAAGAATATAATACCAGAACAAATGAGGTTGCAGTACCATGTGCTCAAACATACACAAAGCCCTTGTGAGACTTCTCTCTACCAGCTACTACTGAGAATTGTTACTAAGCACCAATGTTGTTGTGTCTATTGTACTGACCATTTGTATGATTGGTCAAGAATCAATAATCTTGAAGGATGATGGTCAGTGTGAACAATAGCCATTCAATGTACATAGTGTGGGGCAGACCAGCAGAGAGATTTAAACCTCCAGTTTTGTTTACTGCTTGTTCTCTTTATCTCATCCAAAAAACTCTCACCTGAGGCTTATTCTGTTGGTTAAATCTTTTACAGCTTTGCACTGGTTGTATTTGTACTTACTACGGTATATCATAAATTCTGTCCAAAGTGCATTACCAGTAAAATCAAAATCTTGACAAACTGCTTATTCATTGCACATGATTACCTTTCTTGAACTTACTGAAGTGACCTTTAAACTTTACTGTTTGAGGGGACGGAACTACTTCCAAGCTCTGCTGGTTTAAAGAGTTTAAAGAGTACACACTTCCTGCAGGCACCTTATCTTACCATTTCTACCATGTACTAGACCTGCAATGATTTTTACACTGCATTAAACTCAAAGCCTCACTGCCTCAGAAAATAACAAGTCAATATTTTCACACTTCCAAATAAACTATAATTTTACCAGTTCGCAGGCTACAGGAAGCAGAATGTGTAATAGAAGAGTTGAGACAGTTAAAGCAGCATTTTGCGTCGTTCTCTATGATTTTTCTCAACCTCACTGACTCCACTATGCCATAACGACATACATAACTAGCAATATCTATTTAAATCTTACTTCAAATGGTGGCATAAATGTCGAAAAATTTGCAACTTTCAACTTTGTTTTTCTCCAAGATATTTTCCGTTGGGATCCCAATAAACCTCGCCAATTAACGTTGTTGGCAGGGAAAAATTTGGCTAATATCTTAGTTAGCTGTTTTGTGATTGATATATGTAAAAAACTCGATGGACATGTCAAAAAAGTAGAAAACGGCGACCAAACGCAAAATGCTGCTTTAAGACAGGAATGCAGTACATTATGACAGAAACCAAAAGAAGTATTGCCAAACGAGTCTGAAATATCAGATGGTCATTAGAAATGTTTGTCAGTATTCTGATAATTATAAAGTATTGAAAACAAGGAAGAGGAAATACAGAATTAATTGCTGTCTGCTAATCATCCTCTTGTAGTTTGTGGGTTGGATGAAAACCAGGTACCATAAAAACCTATCACCGTAGTGTAGTTGCAACTTCATTTGATTAAGGTTTGAAAATAAGGTTTGAAATTAAGGTTTCAATTAAATATTAAAGATTGTTGTTCACATGATTGAACTATGACAACCTATTACACAACTGTTACCAGTTTATGTAGGCTTGGTAGATGGTTAGTGCCTATCCATAGGGGACAGGTAACAGAAGAATGTACCTGTTCGTTATTTGATATGAAAATTAAACAGTTCATCCATAGAAAAGAGCCAAAACAGTGAAAACACCAAAAAAAAATATTTCAAAAAATGAAGAAGGTGCTTAAAAAGCCATTGAAAATGCAGCTAAGTACCACAATAAGAGGTAATGATTTATTACAGGTGACTGTAGAAGTCTGCATCATAGAAAGCAAACACTTGAACAAAAAGTTTAACTAATAACATCCACCAGCCAAACTTAGAAAGGTACAGTCAGGTGGTTCAATCTTTGCCTTCCCAAAAGTCAAACATGTTTCAATTACTATCTCAATAACAAAGATATTTATCATAACATTTATACAAGGTATTAATAACTTCATTTTTGGGTGTATGTGTTTCTTTGTAATTTTTTTTTAACTTTCATGTCACAAATTAGTTTCATTTGTCATTTTTTAGTCATCATTCAGTTGTCATTATTTGCCAATTCAACATAAACAGGGAGCAGCAACACAAACATTTGAAACTGATGGTTTTGAATTGCTTTTTTTTTTTTTTTATTTAAATGGTGGAAATACTGTCTATTCTCTCTATACACCACGCTCACCATTGCTATGGTACTTTTTTTTATTAATTTGTGTAGGCTATTTGAAACTTTCTGAAACTTTAAGAAGGCAAACTTGCTCACAAATAAGTGAAATTTCTGAGAGTGAAAGCATGCAAATTACTGTTAAGTTCTATTGGACATTATACAACACCTACTGTAATTATATTCCGGCCATTTGATTGGTCAATTGCTCGTCGATTGCATGCAAAATCCGCTCTATTGCACTCTATGAAATAGAACCATGGGTTATACTTTTTTGATAGCACTTTTTTCAATGGTAAGAGAGCAGAGAAACCTGTCTGTTCAAAACAATCTGTTGCATGAGTGCATTTTACATCCAATTATATCCAAATTTGATGGTGTTGTATAAAACAAATAATGAATGGTTTCCATTCGTGCAATAGTGCAAATATTTCATTCGTTGAAAGATGTAATTTGTCCCATTCAACTCGGCTGCGCCTCGTTGAATGGAACATTCCATCTTTCAACTCATGAAATATTTGCACTATTGCACTCATAACCATTCATTATTTGTATATCATTGCCAATGCAGTTTCAAACCATAACTTTACATAGGAGACTCCCACTCTCAGTGCCTTGTCATTATTACATCCAAGTATATAGCTGTAGCCTCCATGGTACCAGCACATTTGTCACTACACAAGCGAGACAGGAAATCCAGAACGATAAAGCAATTAAAATAGACTCTGCGAAGAACGCATTATTGCAGCGTTATACTCTCTACCCGCAACTAAATGATATCAACATCTTACCAGAGTTTGATGAAACTCTTCTTTACTGACATATAATACTTCAGGACAAAACAACAAGTATTATTAGAACACTGAAATAAAATAGTTTATTGACATTTAAACGGAAAAAAAGAAAACTCATAATATATCCAGAAAGCAGCAGGATTCCTTACCAAACTTCATACAACACAACTAACAGTAGACTGAATGCAAGGTTGTCAAAGTTGACTTATTATCAAGTATCAAGTTCAACCAAGTTGCAATTTTCAACCAAGTTGCAACTATCAAGATGACAAGGTTTTCCAACTTTGACCTCAAATTACAAAATTCCATCTCCACCAATTTTTAATAGGGTCCAACTTTTTGAACCCATCAAGGTGAATCTGTACACCAAGTATGAAGTTCAACGAAGCTAATCGTTCCTGTTCTCAAGTTTTCTCAACTGTTGAACTCTGTGGACCTCAAATTACCTTCCACACCCACCAATTTCAATAAGGTTCTTTTACCCACTCTGGTGGATAAACATACCAAGTATTTCATTTATCCAACCTACAGTACCATTTGTGCTTATCATGGTTTGAAGATTTTGGCCCATTTTGATCTAAAATGACCTTTCACCTCCCAAAATGATGACAGGGATCTTTTTCTGGCAAATGAGAATCGACTTATCTTGTAGGAAGTTCAACCAAGCAGCACTTTCAGAACACTGATGCAGTACCTCTCTGCAACTTTGACTGCTAATCGATTAGCGACACTGTACATTTTATCAATTATTTATTCTTGTCTTATTAACTGCAAAATGATGTGCAAAATATGCCACTGTTTCCCCAAAACTCACTGGTTTGGGGATTTACTTCGCTCCTCTCTTGTACCTGTCTCCCACTCCACTATTGCACTTTCCCATCTACCTAAAGTCACATTTGGAATATTTTAGCATTGCGCCCTCGCTCCCTGGGCACCGCTCACTAACTCCTCCACTACATTGCCTTAATAAAAATGATTTTTGCCCAAAAATTAAGTTGCAATAAGCATATATATCTTCCACTTCCAACCTATATCGCGTGGAAGTCTGGAAACTCTTTGCAAAAAATCATGGCAGTGAAAGTCAACAAACGTACCCCAAAGTGACCCAAACCTAGTATTTTTTTAAAGACTGATGGCATGTAGAAAATGTCTCAGATCTAATTTTGGTGTCGGGCCACCTTAAAAGCATTGGTATACTGACACGAAACCTTTTTCTTTATGTTTTTGTGTTAACGAACCTAATACTATCCTACCGTTGCTAGTGTATGGCACAGTGAAGCCTAACCAAAAATTTTGTTTAACCAAAATGAAAGAGAATCATGTATTGTGGATTTGTCTGTATGTCAGCACTAAATGAGCATTGTGAGGATTTTAATAACTGTGAAACTAGGAATATAGTCTTTTTTTTCTCTCTTCTCATTTGAAACCAAAAGAGTTTTAGACAATTAAACAGCAATAAAAGTGTCAGGTAAACTTTACCGATGATGTCATTCTCTGTTATCTAACTATATACTACAACTCAAGGGCTACACATACAGACATGCAGGTTTCAGCCGTCTTAACTGACAGCATAGCATCTACGGTACAGTAAAGATACAGTACATTGAAATATATACAATATATAATATGCATTAAGTTTTATTGTTAAGGGGACCTTATTACTTCCACAGAAGGTTTAAAAACACAATTAAGAGGTTAACTAATTAATAGTCTCTATAGTGCTATAAATATCAGAGTGTTTGCCTCAATGAACATTAGGCAACTTGACAATAACCAACCATTTTATGAAAGAGTTTTTGTACAATGTATAGTTGTGATGCCGCCCATATTTGCTGGTGATCTTGTATTGTTTCTTTCTTGGTAAATGAAAAACATCATGCAGTGACACAATCTGCATATTACGGACATTATACAACCTCAGCAGCTTACACTTTTACAAAGCTTTGCCCTGTAATGCATTTCATTGACTGTCCTGACTATTTGTAGACTTGAACAATATTGCAGAGGAGGTAGTCCTGAGCAAACGAAACCTTACTAGATGGCATGAATATAAGGCAAAGCAGTGTAATGCAGAATCATGTTGCTGCAGGACTGTTTTTAAGACACCCCCCTCCTCCTCCCCCACCCCCTCTTGCCCGGACCCACATCTCAGTCCTCATACTGGGAAACCAAAGAACCAAGGCCAAACCTTCAACCAGTTTTGCTGAGAACTAAAATTATGCTGAATAATACCAACATAATTTGCTTTTGTGACTGCTGAACATTTCTGTTGGTTCTACTGTACCTGCGTAATGACACTACATCACCATACTGCCGACAGTAACAGGAACCAAGACATCAATAGGTACAGTATCTGAACTTCACCTCTTACTATTTATTTTATCGGGAAATCACCATTTCATGCAGATACTTTTCCCAACTTTGAATTCCACTTGATTAAACCTCTTGTGACAACTCACATCAACAGAGTGGTAGCTCTGGTAAAGTACATCAGGAAAGTGGTTTAGGGTGTAGCAATATTTGTTGTCCCCAGGTTGTCCCTTTAGAAATTCTCTGAACAGACCATGTTTGACAAGGATATAACCTGTGAAAAATGTCAGACTGGACCAAAAATCATTGAAATTTTGGTCTGCAATGATAAGTAAGGATATATACAGTCCATATTGGGAAAACTTCAATGAACAGAAAAAGTTTCACTCTGGTAGAATACTTCAAATTAGGCAATGATCATTAATGGATAACTTTAGCATGTGTACATCTTTCAGATTATTGTGATTAGTTGCAGGAAGGTTAGGTAAGTTCCTACAGTAAAGGGAAATGTTATAGGTGAGGTAACATAGATTGTAATTCAAATACCTACAGGTAATACTAACAACCACTAACATAATGGTATGTAAAACAGCCAGCAATGGGATTTTCCATAATTTTCTTTCTTTGTGGAATTTAACAAAACAGGATGCAACCCACATGTAGGTGGGGTTTACAAATATTATAATATCACTTGGCACAGTTATTACAACATTGCTGGATTTGTATCTGGACCAGCACATGACTTTTCCAGTTAAGCAGACATGTAATACGATATATACTGTAGATCTCCAATTTAGTAAATTCCCCCTTACAAAACATTTTGGCAGTAATTCACAAATAGGGTTTCTGATGCTGGCAAGGTATGTCAGATTATACAGCAAACAAAATTTGAAATATAAATGTCTTTAACTTTTAACTTAGACTCTCAGTGTGTCTAAAAAGTATATTTTATTTAAATGTTCGGTATTTCATGACCTATTCTGTTATTTTACAAAGTGTCTACAGTTTTGTTGTATTATATATAGTAAGAGACAACAGCAAATTGACACAGAAAGGTCTTTATGAAGTTCTTGTTTTAACACTGGGCCAATTTGAAAACCAATTTCAAGTTGGAAAGTGGCCAGTATTTACTGAGCAAAAGGTCAAATACCTATTAAATAGAGTGATCTGCAGTTTTGACCAATCTTGATACGAACTGCTATTGTGGTCAGCTGTGCAATCATCAATGACCATCACTTTTTAAATTCTCATGAAGCAAGGGTGTGCATATTATATATGTGTAGTAAACAACCTGTCCAATTTGTTAATTTGGACAAAGGAATGGTGAAGGTGGAAATTAAATATATCCTGTCTAGAACACTAAGTCTAACTTCCACCATGACAGAAGCAATATTAGCAATGCTGTACACATAGTAGAGTTCAGCAAGTTTTGTCATTTGTCTCTGATGTCACATGTCCTTTTCACAGCACTACTGTATATAACTCTGTCTGATGATCGCTCGTTGCTCATTATATACATGTATATACACGTATATATATACTGCACACAGTTAAGTTGCTGGGGATAATCAACAATACTTGAACAATAACAACAACAACACCAGGTGTTCTGAACAATTTCAAGGACTACACCTTGTACAGAAGAGCTCTGCAATGAACTGTAGATTGATCAGTGGTTTGATATATACTCACTATCTGACTCCAAACTTTATTGATCTCCAATTAAAATATATAATCACATAACAGATATAAGTACTGCAACAATCTGCATTATTACAATGATGGGGATAAGGGGCATTGCCTTACAATTCAGCCTAGTTCTTTCCACTGCCATGAAGAATAACACACAGCTATATCTTACTAAGTACTGTAGGATAACGTACATCCAGTACATTGTCAATAAAATCAAGCATGTCTCCGCTCTACTTATTCACTTTCCTATCTTCCTAGAATACAAAATCTGGGAACATGTTAGCATTGCGCTATCTATGACCTTATTTTCAATTCCTTCTAAGTCTACCGTTAAACAGACAATCTACTACGGTTTTCATGCAATTTTTAGATTCCGGAACACAGGTGGTTTTTCTTTCTGACTTTCTTTGGGTCTTAGTCCATCTCTGAATTTGAATTTCTTCACCTAAATCAAACACTCATATTTCCCTGTTTTTAATTGCATGTAATTTATTTCAAGCTTTGGTCTATACTCACAGTTATGCTTATTTACAGGTAGTGGGTAAGAGCAAGTCTACCAGTCAACACTACAGCGACTCCTGAAGACTAGGAGTTTTGTTTCAAGGCGTGCCGTGGTCATGGATTTTTAAATCACAGGCCCATCTAAATCACAGATCTAAGTTGTGAAGTAATGTTTTTTAGGATTTGGCATGTCTACAAAATACATGATGTCACATGGAAATACCAATTTGCTAAACTTTACAAGAGCTTCGTTACCTAACAGGACGTAATATGAGCAGGCGTTAGCTTGAAGAAAATTGCAAGGGAGTAGTGGAACAGTTTGCTGAGATCTACTAGGATTGAGTTCAGATGTTGGTTATTTCTCCCATAATTCCATAGATAAAGTACCTGTTTCTCACAAAATCTGATACAGGCATATATTTCAGCAAAGGTGATATACGATGAAATAAAATAAAAATAAAAATATATCATAAATATAATAAATAAAAAAAAAAGAACAATATAACTATCAAGCTTTAAAGGGTCACACCTCCATATGACACTTGCACAAAAACATATTAACTTTTCACCATGATAATCTTACAGACTCAACTCAACTTTAAGCATTATAGAAGAATCTTTCACCAAATATAGATGACAACAGATGAAAAAAAAATAATATAAATAACAATCAATGTCACAGAGCTCTACCCCCAGCCCCGTTTTAATTGTTTTACACCAATCGAAAGTAGTTTTCATATTTGCAAGTAGCAAGGTTAATAAATAACACAACTTTATGCTGTCCCTAATCCAGAAGGCACAAAATATTAGAGAAAAACAGAAAGGAAAGAAAGAATACGTCACATGCTTTGCAAAGTAAAAAGCAGTACTTATTGCTTAGTTGGTACAGTATATGGAATTCAAAATAAATCATGATTCTTATCACTTGCAATTCGTTATTGCCAAACCAAAACTTGACTAATCAATGTCTTTGAATGCTAAGGAAGCTATTACAAAGCATAAATGATACCTCACATACAAAGCCAACATGTTCCTCTTATGTATATGACAACAATTTGACATACAACATACTATACACTATAGAACTAAATGACTGTGATAATAAAGCAATAACCCTCCTCCCCCACCCCCACCCCCTTGGCCAAAAAAAAACCTTAAAGAAATAACACAGACTAGAGAGAAACAAAGGAAACACTGTAGAACCCTTTCATGCAAGACTGTGCTGAGTCATATAAGTACTTTAGCAGGTTATTAACACAGCAGAGTCCCCACATTGCATGATGAAACAGCATGCCAAAATATAGTAACTAATCAATATATGGACCATTAACTGATTGACCTTGAAGTCTTATCAGAGAAATTTATTCACTTAAAGGCTTGGACCGAGATTCTTTACTCTTCTACAATGTGTACCAGTTTTGTATATATTGGTATGGCTTATAGTGTACCCAACATCCGCTTGCATGCTTTGTCCATATGGTGACAAACATGTGGTGGGGGTGGCACTACACATGTAAACTGTGCAATGTTATGCTATACTTACGCTGTTAACTGGCGAAGCCGCAGTCACTTCCTCTCCACTTGAGTTCCTATCTGTCGTCATGGGCAACAGGTTATACTTCACCTTGGGTCCTTTCTCGTTCCTGTCCTCCTCTGCTTCGCTTTCTGGTGACAGAATCACTGTCCAGATCCCCTGTGGGGGAAAGATCAGCATGTTTATTGTACCTTGCTAGTAGGGCACTGCACACATGTACAGGAAATCAAAGGATTAGTTCCTACTTCCCTTGCACATATACAACTTAATGTTATTTCCCACATCTTTGATAATTATGTGGAATACTCATTTTGGCTGGCAAATAATCTCTTGTTGGTACAGAAAACAAATTCCCAGTCAGGTACATCCATTGTGCTCAGCATCAATATGGTTCCATATGTACATACAATTGAACAGCTGTTACACTCAAAACAACCTGTTAATTCTCAATATTGGTGATAATTTGGTAAAATCCGTGCAAAATCAGTTATTCATCCTTGTTTGGTCCACAACATGTATGAATAGACAAGTAACATTTTATTTCCACTGAAAAGCACATCAACTACCGTTCAACATGTGAACCCTAATCTATCAATATGTTGTCTCAAAAATGTCAACAGCTGGTTGGTAACTCCTGATTAAAATCCTCAACTTAACAGCTTGGATTTTTTCCAACGGCACTTATTCCACTGAACCCATCCAAAATTTTTAAGTCATACAGGGTGAAATTTATCCTCAGAAATGGGCAAAGCAATATGAGTATATCCCCCTAGTACTAAAAAGTGTACATCCTGTTATAATCTCCAACCGATAACCACTGTTTCACAGCCAAGTGTTAACTTGAAATAATTCTACCGTCAATGCTGGGGCTGTAACAAAATCATATTCACTGCAGGTCTGAGTGTCCTGTTTAGCTATTCATGGCAACTAATAATAATAATATGATGAGGGCATAATTGCGAAAGGGTAGCCATTTCAAGAACGTTCCATTTTTGTAAGGGGTGTCTATGATTTACTAAATACAGCCATGTATTTTCTGCTGTACAAATATTCTCCAGAATTAAAACAACATTGGATAGCACTTAATACTAACTAGTTTTTAATAAATTTCACTAGGAAGTTTTTAAAATGTAAAGTAAATAATCTATGAAGTGTAGGAGTACAGACAAATTGGATATTACCACCCCCACCAACCCCTCAACAAAATGTCTTCACCGGTTTTCCGTATCACACAGTGGTATTGAAATAAGCCTAAGTTAGATTGAACAGCATTTGATTTAGCTGAACCGTTACTAGTTAGAGATCATGTATACCGTAGATACAGAAGTCTACGGGTCATGTTCAAAACGTATTGGCATTAATGAGCTAGCAAACGTACATTTTACCTACGGTATGTAAATGAACTACTGACAAGCACGTTAGCTTGGCAGTTTGCTTTGTAAACAGAAACTGGTTCAGGTTGCTGTTAGACTTTCAATGGCGACGCCCACAGTATAGCTACGTAATAAAGACGTTACAAATCTAACGATAGGGCATTCATCACTCAAATTAAATGGAAAAACAGACACATCAAACAGTCAAGATAATGAGGGCTATGTTCCTGAGTCAAAATGTAGAAGAAACAGCTTTTAATTTAGTTCCACTGCGGACCTTCCTCAAGTCCTACCGAGCTACTCTTTGCACGTGATTAGAAGCTAATGTCGGTCTATATGGAATATTGTACGCTGAGCACTGCATTCTACAAACACACATACAAACAGGACCACCGATGTTTAGCTAAATTTTGCACCTTTACTTACCTTCCTTGAGCTCTATAAAAGTTCAGAATATTTACTAAGTAATCCTTCTTAACATCCAACTCGAGAAGAAGACTAAGGGAGATTCACACACTGAAAAAAATCAGCAAAACAGTGGACAGCGCAGTTAACCTCACCCTGTATCGTACCATGCACGCCGGGGAAGATATGCACATGTTTAGTAGTTCTATTTTTAGGTACGGGCGTATTAATCCGTCCCACTTAAATGGGTTTTTTAATACACAATACATATTACGGGGGCTAAAAGATTCACAAATCCCATTATTCCGGTTTATGGTATGTTTTTTCATTATTTCTTACATTTTGCGAACCGTTTGAACAATATTTCCTTGCTCAGATTGGTGCTAAATTCGGTCCGCGCTCTGTATTTGTATTACAGTGATACAGTGATGAACGCCGTATGAGCAACAATCTTTTGTTGGTATGTAGCGCGGCGGGAACGTTGACTTCCTTGGGACAGTCTTCCAAGTAAAGCTATGACCCTATTAGGCCCTCCATGTACTTCCTCAACATGGTGTAGTTTCTAGCAAAGATCATCAAGCCGATAAGCTCGGAAACTGGTGAGAAGGAGAATTCATAGGAATGTTAGTGAACTTTTATTGTGCATTAAAGAAAACTTTTTCTCAAAACATCACTCATTTGGCACGTAGTACATGGCAGGAAAGGTCTACACTGCCGTTGTATTGACATATACTTTCATGTAGGAAGGGTATCAAGAGATGATTGAATATATGTTCTTTCCGACGCAACGAGTTTTAAAACCTACGGAATAATGACTTTATTGTTTCTGAGGTGTTCTGACCATATGGTGGCATACCTCTATTAGAGTCTATATTAATCCGTCCGGATGTTCTCCTATCTCAGGAAATGTGCCAAAATGCAGTAGTAGAAAATCTTTTTTGATATGTTTATCAATCAGGATCTGGCAAAAATTGGGTCAATTGAGGCAATTTTAGAACCCTTTAGGCCTCACAGGAGCAGCGTACGAAAATTGTTTACTACTGAGTGAAGAGGTTTGTTTACAAGTGACGAAAACTTCAGGCTCTGATAGCAAAAAGTCTACATGGGCATGATACGGAAAATTGATGATGCAATGAAAGACCAACTTGTCAACTATCCAGTGATGGATAGCGTTTAGCTATGTGAGAACTTCTATCTAGACTCAGAGACCACATTATTTTTGTGCTTTAGTGTGTTAGTCAATGGGGCTTTTAATCAGCGTATGCTTCCACATTGAGTTACCCTATACAGTCTGTTAAAGCATATAGTGTACTCCTTTCAACCTTTGACATGTTACGTAAAAACTCCCAAATTAGAAGCAACCCACGAGGACGCGTTTGAATGTCTGAGTAGTAGTAGTTAGTTATGAATAACAAATTTCCAAAAGAATGAGCAAGAAACCCATGTTTACTGATTAGTGCACTGCAAACTACCGAAAGCATGATGAATCAAAGTCCGGTATAGCTTGCCTAATTATGATACTGACCGAACAGTGTCTCTGGCTGAAGTCATAAATTGGCAACATGAAAACCATGATCAATATTTTTATAAAGTTAGTTTATGGTTGCGGAAGAAAACTGGCATCCGCATTGTCATATAGAACTGAAATTAATGTGTTTTTTTGCGCTTGTAATCCTTTACAGGCCTAGTCAATGTACCGGTCCGTTACGTCACTGTCACGTGGTTATACTAGTAGGTTTTTCTAATATTCCGTCTGTTATAATTTTCAGTTTCTATTTCAGACGGTTTAATATTGATGTCAACATCAGCAAGCTGCACGTATTTTGTGTACGAAATTTAAGTACAATGTTTTTTAAAGTACTTTCTCAGATTTTTTTAGTCTCCCTGCCCACCTACTCGATTGTGATCTCAGGTTGAATAATATTAACTCAAGTCGATTATACCACATTTAAAGAAAAGTGCAGAAAAGGAATTGAATTAGAGTCACATACTGTCGACTAAACCTATAACGTTTTGAAAGGAGATTCAATGTTTCAATGTTTGCTATAGACCTACAACATAGTTCAGTGTTAATGACTTGGGACTTAAACGATGGACATTACTGCATGCAGCAATGAAGCCTACAGAACCGTTGGGTGGTGTCTGATGATTGCATGATATATAAATTATGTAACACACGAAAACATCCTCGCTAGCAACACCTACAAATGCGAAAGTAAAAATCCTGCAGTGAATTGGGTAATTTTGCCATTGCCAATCATACCATTTTGGTAATTATCGCGTGTTTACATACCTAGTTGTTCACCAAGCTTAGCCGATGTTTCTTAAACAAATATCGAAACTCTAACACTTTGATTTGTTGGCCTCAATGCAAAACTCGTGTAAGTGTGTAAGTGTGTGTATGCGTGTGTGTATGTATGTGAGTATGAATGTATGTGGGGGTATGTATATATTTGGGGGTATGTATACAGGTATGTATGTTTTGTGTGTATGTATGTGTGGCCTTACCTTGCCGGTCTGTATTTTACATTACTCCAAATGTGAATCTTCTATTCTATCCTGCGTTACTTCTTTTCCCCATTATTGTTACCGAAGGATAACATGTGGGTATGCAGTAAAAGGTACAGGCCTAAATTATATGAGATATTTGTAATTCTAGATGCGCACGATCGGCTAGAATAGAAACCATTTTTGCATCTTCAGCAAAAACAACCGTGCGTAATTTTTCTATAAGCAATTCAGTGATGTCACTATCTTGACGTCACAATATCTGCTGCGCATATTGTGACGTGGTTCATAAAGTCAAATTTATAGTGACTTTTATATTGACCAGAAAAATCAGTGCAGAATTATTTTCTTCGTTCGCTATATAGAAAAAGCCGGCCAGCTGACGCTGCGGGACGCGCTAATGAAGAAATAATTGATAATTCTCGAGCAGTCTTATATATTT
>JAIPMN010003330.1:0-15632 GCA_020650975.1 Apostichopus californicus | reverse complement strand
GTATTGGGAGGGTGGGAGGGGGAAATTTTCTTGGATGGAGAATTGCATGATCGATGAAAATCAAAACTACGGTATGAAATGTTTCCCCGAAAGGTAATAAGGGTGGTAGTGGGACCTGATTAGTTTGCTTTGGCTTCGGCTTTGAGTACAGCATCTCTATATGCTGCTGTCTTGGACGAATCTAACCGCAATAGTAATTACAGACTTTGCGATCCGCATAATAGTCATTCCCGACTTTGCAATCCGCGGTCCACCTCACAATTTTGCAAGGTCAGTAAGAGTGACTCCATAGTTTTCCCTTCCGGGAAACCCCCCCCCCCCCCAAAAAAGGAATTGTTTTTTTGTTTTTTTTAGCTTTTCAAGCCGACAACCTTCCATATCCTTTTGACTTTTGCTCAAAACACTTTTTGTCGTACATTATTAAAAAGTTGTCGCTGTAGGCACATGCATGCTGTATGTATAATACTACAGACCACATCACTGACTGAAATGCAGTTGCGTGCTTTTAATTTCTTTCCTTTCGTTTTATGACTGTGATCGAGTGGACACCTGGATGTTGCACGGTTGGGTGGGTCGCTGTCTGAAAACCCTAAACTGCGACACGTTTATGCAATGTTTAAAAAAGGAAAAAGGCAAGAAACTATACTTTGTATAATTAAAGCAAAATATAGTCAAGACCAGAAAAAGATGGGAGCATCTGTAATTTGTGAAACTTAGTGAGACATGAGTAAATGGCGTAACTTAATGTTTCATCTCTTTAGAACTTTTGGGAATAAAATCATGAATTTGCATTTATTTTGTGGGGTCCTCTGAGGTCTTTAACCCAAATAAATATACTCTAAATCGTAAAATTTGGAAGCTGACGTTCAATTCAGTCGTCCGTGAGGGCTATAAGGTTTAATTTCATTTCATTGTGAGGTGCTTTTTTTTTTCAAAGCCTTAAAATAGCCCAATATATTTTGAGGTGTCTCTATATTTTGATGATTATTCTTTAAATGTTACTCTGTTTTTTTTTTATGATTGTTTTCTAAATCACTTTATTTTCCTTTTCCCTTGACAATGCCCGTTACGACACCCTTCCAGTCGATTGGAAGTCCCCCTAAATTGAAGGTTAATATGCCATTATCACCTGTTAAATGGTCCCTATTTATTATAAAGACAACCGGTGTTTGTCTATATTAGCTTCCAGTTTTCACCGCATCTACTTCCGAACAATCACCATAAACTTGTTTCCGTAAGATATTTATCTATTTGCATTCATGAAGAGGTCTGCATTAAAAAAAAACACCCACCCCCCCAAAAAAACAGGACATTGAGGAATTAAGCAGGAATTCATTAGCCCGGCGTGCGAACAAATTAACCACACTTGATCGTCACGGAGACCATGGTGATCAGTAAAGGAACAACATAAAGCCAGGCTTGTCAGTTCCCACTTAAGGAAACAATTTTCTTCTCACCCACAAACTTCAACTTCCTGTTAAATTGCTCTAATTTCCTGGCCATTCCTCCACATGACTGAATCCATCAGTTTATGAAGCTAAAGGTCCCAGTCTTTGATCAGTCTTAGCACCTGGCATATCAGCACACACTGTCTGGTAACTATAGTCAAGCCAAAGCACAATCCGGTGGAAGTCCATTTTAATTAGTTATTGCCATTGTTTGGTTTCTGAGTCCCTTTGTTTCAATGGGATGGTTGTACATTAACGGATTTACTTTTTATAATGACGTACTCTCGGAGAGCGTTGGCGATTCTAATAATGTGAGTATTTTGTTTAAAATAATTTACAGGCGAAGAAAAGATGTTTTTTTTTTTGTCAATGTGTTTGCAGAAATCATTAATATGCAGAGGAGGTTTAAATTCGACTGTCCGTGAGATATTAACGGCGATAATTTTGTAACGTCCCGATTGTTGCCTTTTGTCAGTATGTGAAAAACGGAGGTGCATGTGTTGTTAATTTCCTGTCTTAGATTTATTAGTTTCATGTGCGATATTTCTTTTATAAAATTGTCGAGATATTTGAAGGATGAGATCGTCCAGACCGGAGAATCGAGTGAAACAGAGCGTTGCACTGAGCATAATAACCCACAAGACAAAAATGAAGAATTTTTAAGCTCGGGATTATAACAATGCCTGTAAGATTCAGTTGAATAAATCTTGGCTAATTAAAGTGGTTCGTTAGTGTCGGGCAATGTTAACCAAGTGATACATTCGTCTGACTGTTTCTTGTTTTCTGAAAAAAAAAATTTAAAGAATAATTTTCCAAATTTTCAAAGCAAAAGGGTAAAAAAAATACACTTTAATTTGTGTACCTTAAGGAAGATAACTATAAACAAGCAAACGACTGTTTGTTCCATTCTCATTTTCAGATTCGGTTTTTTGTAAACTTTGTTTTTTGTTCTTCTACAGAATGTTGAAGCCAATACAGTGCGGTTAAAGGAACACGGCAAGGATGTACTAGTACTACAGACGGTTCTCTTTGACAAACGGACAAATTCACCAACAGGAAACAGCAAAGTTCAAAGGTAAAGGATCTGTTTTTGTTTATCGTTTCTATTTATAGTCCTTTTTTCTTCGCATTTTGTTGGCAGATTTTACCGAGCCTTACTATACTGGGTATTACTCGTAATAGAAATGTTTTCGATCGAGAATGTTCATAGAGGATGGTTTTTAGGCCCACAATTAGTTTACATTTGTTCATAGAGCGATTAAACACATAACGGTAGTTCGCGTTGTATTTCTACAACACTGGTAGTTTTTGAGAGATGACTCTTTGACAAAGAGTTTCATCAATGAAAGTGGCTGGACTATGTAGTCTAATACAAAGACCCTCAGGTCAGTTCTTCAGATGCAACACAAAACTCAATGGGAAACTAGAACTGCAGTGTTGTAGTGTGCGTGGAGTGCTTGCAGTATTAGGAAGAACTTTTCGGTTGTTCATGGTGTAATTTTTTGGGCGGACAACACACCAGGGATTATAGTCATGTAGGTACCAACAATGTGAGGGCGCTCGTAAGAGCCGTGACAGGCTCAAAATAAGTTGGCTACCCAGCTAGCCTCTGAAACTGCTATGTACAGAGTCTATATGAAACTTTAAGTTTCAACGACCAGTCATGTAGGTATCGTTTACTTGGCCAGTCATGCCGATATTGTAGCCCGCACGTTTTACCATGCATTACAAATTTGTCAAAGACAAATGGTGTGTGTACAGTATGTCATGCAAGGGTGCTGTGATGTTCATATGAGGGTAAAAAAAAATAGTTTTGGTCGAGATCATTAGAATGTATAAAACAATGGAGTAGCGTTTAACATGTAGGCCCTGCACTGAGGAGCCAACATCATTAATTTAGCCTTTTAGCATATTTTATGGCTGAAAATCTTGAAAATAGGTGCATTTATAGAAACTTTACCAGCTCTCAAATTCTTTGTTAGTTTTTTTGTTGGACAAAAATATATCAAGACTAAAATTCTGCAAAAAGTCATCCTTTTGTTTGTATTTATGATTAGAAAGAAATAAACATATAAAAGTTTCAATATTTTATTACAATTCTGTAGATCTTGAGGTCATTGGAGAGTTTTTATTGTATTGTTTTAGCAGGTTGAAATGTAGGTAATTCCGATATCTACTGTAAACAAACCAAGACCTCTCTATTTCCTGTGTCAAAATCGACCCTTTTGTCATTACAATTTTGAACAAACTTTTGTGAAAGTACAATGGCACCTATATTTGTTTGAAGTTATTAATCCTATTCACTCCTAAAATAGTTGTAATTTTGTCAGTATTTCTAATTATTTTAGCCGTGACTATAGTTTAGGTTAATAATCTGGCTGATGTGGGTAGGAAAGTGGTCAGTGATTAATTACCATAGTGACCCTGATGACCTCCCCACCTCTCCCCATCATCACTACTCATTGATTACTTATCCAGATTATGGTCAGAATGGTCTAGACTTGTCGATCGGTCTTTCAAATTAGGATGGTTTGAACACGACAGAAACAGATTCAATACTCCCCTACAGAACCACTTAATTCCTCAGTTATGAATTTGAAAGAGAGAGAAAGAAAGAACAAAGGAAGAAAGAACAAAGGAAGAAAGAACAAAGGAAGAAAGAAACAAAGAAAGAAAAACTAGATCAAAAGAGATCAAAAGAGATCAAAAGAGATCAAAAGAGAAAAACTAGATCAAAAAGAGATCAAAAGAAAAACTAGATTAAAAAGTAAGTTGGCCTGATGTTTCGATCCTAGCAGGATCTTCTTCAAAGGCTAAATGACAAGTAACAGTAACAGAAGGGACAAAAACACGCAAAGAATACAGACAGGTTAATGAATAATGAGCATGGTGAACATAAAGAGATAGATGTAAGGGGATTAGTAGACAAGGGATGGAGAGAAGAAAGAAAGAAAGAAAGAAACCAACAGGGGAAGAGGAGAGGTTGTCAGAGCTTGTCATATGCATATTTATGTTACTATATTGTTATCAGCTAAATAGTAAGGCTGTATAATGTATAGTAGATGAATGTGGCCACAAGCAAATATTTATCCCAATTCTTGCGAATGAGCCAAATTTCTCAAATCATTAGCTCTAGACATATTATCGGAAGTATGTACTAGGAGTGGAAGAGGTGGGGGGAGGGGGAAGGGTGTTGAAGAGGATGTTTTGGGGATTAAACATGTTTCACCAGCTGTGTAAGTCATTGACATTTGTGACAGTATTATTAATACAAGAACAAAGTATTACAGTATGCATGCACTGCCAGTCTTAATATAAACATATGCAGTACTACCCAGGCAATGTATTATATAGGCCACTGTTACACTCATAACATCCAGTCAGCAAGTGGGGGGCAAGGAGGGGGACAAGGAGGGGGCAAGGAGGGGGACAAGAAGGGGGAGGGGCTATATAATTGTTGCAGTTCATGGAAACAGACATGAAATTATTAGGGAATAATTTAGTGTTTTTTAAATTTTGTGTAGCAGTTTTGAAGTCTCTACTTTGTCTAAACTTTGTCTCACGTATTAACACACTATTTTTTCTGTGTACGAAAACTGCTATGCGTCATTGCACTCACACAGCAATTTGCCCATTTTACATAGCATTTGATACGGGATAAATAATTCCCTGATTGTTGTTAATTAAAGCTAACGCATTATCCGTGCAAGAAAGCCCAGTCCTATCTTTGATCAATTGCAGTTCATGAGAGATCGGTTGGTTGGAAACCTTTTGTTTAATATTAAACTTGTGGTACGTTTTTGCACAAAATTTTATTCAAGGAGTTTTTTTAACTGATTGAAATCTAGTCTTCATAGGGATATTGGATTCAGAGAAATGATAAATAAGAAGTTTTTTACTTTGATCTAGTCAGTGGTATGTGTCAGAGCCACCTTTCCTTGGTATTAGCTTGATTTCTCCTGCATCTCTTATTTGCCAACATCGTGGCGCAGAAATAATTTCTAGTTTCCATAGTTACTCACGTAACGTTTGTGACAAACAGGCAGTAATTGGGACTCCACCGGTATTACCTCGTTTCGGAATCATTCTAAAAACACCTCTGGAAGAGAATCCGACAGACAAGTACAGTATTATTAATCACCTCGTCGGTGAATGAAATGCCCCCGTCTTCCCCGGCGTAAAGTTTGACGCAAATTTTTTGCACGAATCCGTGAAAATATTTGCTGGTCGGCAGAAATGACGCAAGTAGGTTAAGAGAGTGTGGGATGGTTGGTAATGTATTTAATAGGTAGGTTAGATCTGCCTTACAGGGCAGCTTTAATCAAGGGACACCTCAGTCACAGCTGTAGATGGAGAGGAATAAGGGAGGCCTGTCTGAACTGAGAGCGTGAATACTCAGGGAGAATTTGCAGTAAAAATTGAGACTTTAGTTTTGCAAAAATGATAGCATGTGAAAGCCAGGCGAATTCAGCTAAAAAATTGCCCTTTTTGATTCAATGCCCGAGAAAACAGAAATGATGGCATGGGTGTGAGTGTGTATGTGTGATGCCTTGGGTTGTAAACACTATATATATACAAACTTACAACAGTACAAGTACTGTATGATGGTTGAACTTCAAACTTTGCTTTGTGGCTCAGCCACTGTCTTGAGTGCAAGAATCCTGTTTGTTTTTGTGTAGATTTAAGGTCATGTGGAGGTCAAGCTCATTAGAGGTCAATGGATGTGAAAGTGTATTGTATTGTACACATATTGTGATATAATATGTCTTTAAAAGCTATTATTACAATCTTTGTAGTACTTTTCATATCTTGACTCAAAACTCATGTTTTATTTCAAGTATTTATTAGAGTTGATGTAAAACATGTTAAACTTTTCATATTTTTGCTTTGCATACATGTGATTACTGTCAATCCAGCATAAAATGGTGCCCATCCTTGCGAATAATATTTTGAGAATAGAATCAAATTAATTAGTCACCTGCTCATGAACTTGCCACTTTGTAGAAAATTCTAGTAGAACATCATAGTTTGTTTAACTGCACGCATTGTTTTTGAGTTAACTTTTTTTCTTCTTTTTTCGTGGGCGGTGTAATTTTTGACCGAATGCCTGCTCTAATTTAATATACATTATTAGTTTCACACTTTAGCGATCTTGCGAGATTGTTTTGTCCGTGATTTTTTTATTTTTTTATTGTTTCAAAATGTTCCCAAAGATCAATATTATAAGTCTGTTTGGCGCCATGGTATGAAATACCAGGATGTTGCAGCTTATAAACCATGCAACTCTTCAATAGTCAAAATGCAGACTCATGTATTGAACATACAGTACCGGAACGATCGCCACGGTTACTCTCTGCTCCCTACCAATAGATCGTCTTGAAATGTTGTAAAGAATCAAAACAAAATTGATGAAGTCTGTAATTTTAGTCCATCTTTTTAATGGAATTAACAACTGTTTCATTCTCAAAAGTAAATCTGCTTAATTCTGTGCACAAAGAGAACTGGGATTGTTTTTAACTCAATCCCACAGACTCGATTCACAGTTTCTTTCCTGATAGGAAATAAAAACTGGTCTTTACTCATGACCTTTGTTTTAATTAAGCAGATCTAATTAAAAACATAGTCGATAATTGGTTGAAGACGGAAATGGATGCTAGGTAGTCCTTAAAGGACTTCATCCTGCCTAAAGCCTATCCACCCACACTTTAATATACAAGTCGTTTAATACCGCACACGGTGCAAAAATAACGAGGGTTTCCCCTCCCCCCTCCACTGCAGTACTTGAAGGTTATCAGTGTTGTTCCAAATGTTAACTCGCTACAATTTATTTTTTAAATTAATTTCCTAGGTTTCTTAACCACCGTGATATCATTAGCCTTGGATGTAGTAGAGTAACAAGTAACTTCTAAAAGACAACATTTTAGTGGGTCTCGGTTGAGGTGAGATCAATATTTTACTCTGCAAGGGGCAGTCGGCAACAGAACGAGAGTTATGGTCTTAACAATATTTGTCGCTGACCATTTTTTGGTCTTTCTAGGATATTTGTGGGTAATACAGATGACCTTTAAAAGTCGTCTCAATATCTCTCAGTTATTCAACAGTGTTTTAAAGTGTTGCCAGGTTGCAAATGTAAACAGAAGGAGCAGTTAGATGTTTCTTGTAGGGTCTTTAAATCAGAAATCTAAAAAAAAATCAATTATCGTGAAGTAAGGATTTGGTACTTTTAATCTCAGCTCATGACTGGGGGCGGGGGTGGGGGGGGGGAAGGCTGAGGTCGGCTTGAACATCTCAGACTCTAGTCTTTACACAGTTCTGTGTGTTATTGTTGTGTAGATATATACAACTGGGGAGGGGATAAGGAATGGAAGGGGGAGTGCAGGGGGTGGGGGGTTAAAATCAAAAACAAATTATTTAATCAGATCTATTCATGGAAGAAAGGTCTTTCAAGTGGCATATGATATTAAGTAAGTTCTAAGTAGTTCTTGTCCATTTATTGGGGGGTCACCTTTGTGGTAATCTTTTCTTTTTCTTTTTCATTTTTTCTTATTACACAGATACTCTGTGATGGCTGGGGTTCCAGAGAAGATTCTGGAGTATTTGATGGAAACTCGAATCGAGGGAAATATGGACGAGGTCGACACGCTGCTGGAAGACTTTCTGCTGACTCACGTCATTTTCATGCCGATTCCAAAGCTCTGTAAATCATTGCTGAATCAATATCCTTTGCCAAGTAGTAATTCATGAAAGTAATAAGGAAATAATAAAGGATGGATCTTTTGATTATTTGAAGAAAAAAAAAACATTTATTATGAAAATTAACTTGGTGAAAGAAGGAATATAAAGCAGTTAATAGGAATAATTGTTCCACCATCTTACCTCAATTCTGAAAACAACTGATGTATGTTAAACAAATAGAGGCAAAAAGTGGCATCCAAACTATGTTTGAAACAGGAATATTACCTTCAAATGACATGTTTTGATTGCATTTTGGTAAACATCCCTTGCCACATTTACAGCAGCTTCGATTTCCATGGGCCCTTTGTTGGGGAACCAGGAAGAATAGGCTTTTTAACTACCCACTCCCCCACCACCCCCACTCACCCCACCTCATTATCCTCACCCTCCACAGAATCACCTGTTTTACTGCTCTCTGACACACTTACCATTAGTACATATTTTGCACAAAGTTTAATAAAGGAATTATTCTCAAGGACATGGACCACCCACTGCCCCCATTTGCACCATTCTATGGGTATATTAATAATAATGAGTAATTATTATGCAGGGAATACAGTATTTTTACCTTCTAGTTAAACCATGACAAACTAAGATGTCTGATCTGTGCGATTAATTGTCCTTAACGATGGGTGCACCTATCATTCTGAGTGCCTTTCAAGTTCAACACCAAACAGCATGGACGCCGACGACGAGTTTGTCTTCGCCAAGAAGAAGAAAGTGGCCTCGTTTGTTGATTTCTGGAGCGTCGTAGCCAATACCAGTTTCAGCGAAAGCACGGCCGTTAGAGATTTATTGGAGGTAGCCCGCTTTTTCTTTCTTAAATTTTATTGGCGTACTTTTTAATTTTTTTTTTAATATTCCTTCGGAAAAATGATACTCTGGCAAAAAAGTGTCAATTTTACCAAAACAGTGACGAATACTG
Source organism: Apostichopus californicus (assembly GCA_020650975.1). NCBI lineage: Eukaryota > Metazoa > Echinodermata > Holothuroidea > Aspidochirotida > Stichopodidae > Apostichopus > Apostichopus californicus. Next base: position 6,524 of record JAIPMN010003330.1, on the reverse strand, counting down.
TCGGCACAGGTTAGCTGTTATCACCATATCCTAACACATTTTAGAAATCCTTCAGAGGAATTGCTAGTTAAGTTTGCTGGGTTGGTGGTGCATTTTCCAACCTGAAGATTGAGTCAGAAGACATACCAATTAACTTTCTCCTGACTCGAGTCAAGTTGACTCATTGTATTTCTCGCTGTGAAGAAGATAATGACAAATTGGTTTGAGTCAGTTCGACTCTGAGAGGGTAGCTAATCGTATGCATGACCCAACACTAGGGATTATCTGTAAAGCCCGATAGGCTTTAACATTAGAGTTTTGGGGATACCAATGTGGAGGGATATTACTGTACGGTGACTATCAATGCGGTCCCTTGAAGGTAGTCTTCAAAATGTACTTTCCTGGAGGTCTTTACTCTCCAAATTGTTCTCAGACATTTTTAAGGAACGCACAAGATGATCGAATGTCCCAGTGAGGAAAATTTCATCGAAAGTTGTAATAAAAACAGTTTCAGAATTTTGACCAAATGTGACCCATATTTAAATATCTAACATATTTGGGGCCAATACAGCACACCTTGAAGAACTACTAAATATACCACCGTTATCAACACAAGACCGGTTTAAAGTTGCTTTGTTTTACTATTTATGTCACACTGTTTGTTCCTAAATCTAGAGATGGATGTTTGATTGTTATTTATTCTTGCCTTGAGAAACCCATCCCAACAACAGGATGTTGACCAGACTGGTTTGATCAGTGATCTCTTCAGGGGATTTCCCCCTAGTACATGTGATTGATATACCCTATGAATGAATACTGCTTAGTAAATGATTAATTTCAATGCACTCTCACACTTCAAAATCTTCATCCAATTCTGTTTCATATGTTTAATATAATATTGATACTTGCTCAGATGATTTCTTGATCATAAGTAAAACATAATCATTTTCAACTTACTCTGCCATGATGATTTTTACCAGATTTCTCCAAAAGTTAAAAAGTTTATATTTGTCAGTTAAAACATGATTCATAGATAATTTAGAATGAACGAATTAGACTCTGTGTTAACAATATGAACCAGACCATAACATATCAGCTTATGTCACAGTTACCTTTTGAATTTATTTTCCTTTCCTGAGACCCGAAGCAGAGGGACAAATAAATATTTATATTTAATCTGCGTCAACGATGACTTTGACAGCACCCAAAAGTTATCCATAACTTTGTTCCCTCATTTCAAATATTCAGGAAAGACCCTGTGATTTACTTGCACCAACACGATTACCTTCTGACTAAGATGCTTACATGAGACTAGCTAGATTCAGTAGCAGCCATTATAAATGACTGACTCACTGACATTTCCCATAGCAAACTTCCCTCCTTATTACAAATAAATAACACCTACGATTAATTCTCCCCCTCCTGTTTTCCTTTTGTGATACATAGTGATACATTTCCAGGGATGTAAGCATTCTCTAACTCTGTAGTAAATGCATTTAAATGACTCCAAACTTCTTCTTTTCTTGTAAGTTTTCCTTTCATACTCGTGTAAGCCCCATTATGAGTGTAGCATATATGTACTGTCACTGACATGTTTCTTTGTAATAGCCAAGGAATGAAAGTGAAAACTTCTCTAGTTAATTTTACACTTGAATGGGCTGTACTTCTTGCTGTATCTAGTCCTTTCTCCGCTGAGACTAATCTTTAGAGCAGAGGTTCGGTTCGTGTTTGTATCGTGATGAAGATGTGGCTTTGCTTTGTCGACTGGCTCGTTCAAGTTGAAATATTAATCAATCTTTTGTCTCTCTCTCCGCCCCCTCCCCCGCCTCGAAAGACTTTAACCCTGGATGCCCAGGAGGACACAAGAACAAAGCCTGAGCTACAAGAGAGCCTCACAAAGATACAGAGATTAGTCGAGAGGATGAGAAGAGATGAGGAGTGTAAACAGAGGCATACCTGGGAGGTCCAGAAGCAGGTACAGAAAGAGAGGGAGAGAAAAGGGAATTGGGTGAGGTGGGGAGGGGGGTAGGGATTTTTGGTGGGACATGTGGGGAAAAAGAATGTGTGTGAAAGCATCCAAGTGAGGGAAACAAAAGGTGTTTTCCAGAATTGCAATGAGTTTGATTCTGACTTGTTTTACTTGTACAGAAGAGACTCGATTATTGATTGATGCTGTGAACCGGACAGGGATTGCTGGCTAATATCCAAGTTAAAATGTTAAGGGTAATGGGACCTAATATAACCATGACTTAGGAAAGGGAGGGGGGGGGGTTAGGAGAGTGGTAGGGCAGAAAATGGTTAAGGACAAAGGCCAGTTTATAATCATTACAGCCAGCGTTGTGTTGATATGAAGGAGGCCTTGTGGATGGGTAAGATAGGGTGATTTATGGGGTTAATTTGGAAGGTGAGGGGAGGGTGAAGGTGGAATGCTAATGATGTGGCTGCTTTGAGTATTAGGTTAATAATTTTTGTTGATTTGGTGTCGCATCAGAGTGATTCACAATTTTTCATTTTTTAATGATTATTATGTTATTATGATTAATATGTGATTATGATTTATTTTCTTTGCTCACCTCTTTGTTTTAGGGTCTGAGCAAGTTCAGACAACCTAACAATTTTTCATTTTATTAATGGTATTATGTTATTATGATTAATATGTGATTATGATTTATTTTCTTTGTTTCAGGGTCTTAGCGAGTTCAGAAGACCTTCATCCGATGCCTCTGGTAGCAAGCAAAGGGCACCCATAAGAATCCACGACGAAGGTAACATCATCACGAAGCATAGTGACAGTGTCACAGTCAGATGTGAAAACAGTTTGAGAATATTAAAAAGGAATATTCTGGTAGATATTTGAGGGAGGACAAAACTAAACTAAAGTCAAACTGCCAGATGCGACTACCCTATCTCAATCGTTGTTCCTAACAGCGGATACAGATCTGCGACAGTAACTGTAACAGATAGGGGGTGGGGGGGGGGGGGTATAAAGGACTGATGCTATGACTTCTTTCTTTGTTAATTGCAAAGTGATTATTAATTATCTTTTCAGTATTTGAAATCTTCATGATCATATTCAACATGTGATTTTTTTGTCTCTCTCCTTCCTTTTGAAATCCTCTGGAGATAAATTTAGTGATGGTGAGATCATTTTTCGTTCTCTCTTACAGCTATCTTTAGGGTATTCTGTGCCGACCACACTTACACCACATTACGGACATCTGTCATCACCACGGTCAAGCAGATCATCAATTCAGTCTCAGAGAAAATGTGCCTTGGAGGACACGACCTGGTGCTCTGTGAGGTCAAGTCATGTGGAGGTAAAAAGACTTACAGAGGTCATATTTAAATAATATTCAGGGTTTTCGGCATTTATCGTGTGTTTCTTCAACAACGATGAATTTCAAACGTTGGTGGTATGGCATGGGATGTGGGCAAAAAGGTGAAGGCATGTTGTAGCGGTTAGAGTGTCTGCCCCACAAACATGAGGTTTCCGGTTCAAAACCTCACCAGGGATGTGATTGCTTCTTCAATTCAAAATTTGCTGCTGTGCAGCATTGTTGCAAAAAAAAAAAATATGACAGTACTCTTTTCAAATTGTCACACCTAGAGGCATACACAACACTGCTCATTTCAAACAAGAAACACAGCTAGCCTTTATCCAATAACAGGCAACATAGTGAAAATAATTGAGGCATTATGGCACACTATTAGACCTCATCCTTGATTTTGTGTACTGTGTGCATTCAATCAAAAGTCCAATTTGTTTCCTCAAATTTCAAACTGATATTAAAGTAAAAAATGAAAGGTATTATTCTTAATTATTAAATTATTATATGGTATTTTTATTGCTGTGGTCACACATCCATGGATCCTCCATGATATTTATTTTTGGGTTTTTTTTCCCTGGGTATTTCCATAACAACTCCCTGGTATTACTAAGATTACCAAGAAATTGAACTATAAATTAAGGATCTGACCACAACTGCCCATCCTCTTCTGCTATGTAGTTATAGGTGAAAAAAAGGCTAGACACAGATGACATTGTCTGAAATATCAGGTCAAGGTTGTAGGTTTGTAGATAATTACTCTAAAACTCATCCTAATTAATGGCACATAGGGGGGTGTTGAGGGTGGGTGGCCTGGGGTACAGCTGCAGGCAATAAACCTTGGCCTATATTTTAGGACTTACAAACTAAACCCTACATTATAGGCTATTAATCAGTACCAGATTGATAAAGATTAAATCTGTTACTAATATGAAGTGAAGTTAACCATAGTGCTCTTTTTTTTTTGTAGCAATATAATGCCTTTTCTTGGGGGGGGGGGTTGGGCGGGGGGGGCGGATTACCTTGCTGAGTGCATAATAACCTATGTACACTGTAGGCGAATGTGTTCTAAGAACAGTGTTAGGCAGAGCAGACTTGCTTTCAACTTAGTATTCCATTTTGTATTTGAACCAATTGAAACAACATTTTTATCATATTTGTGGTCGCATTCATAGAGACAAATAAATCAGTGAGCAAAATTTGGATGTTAATACCATCCAATGAACTTACATCAGTTTTATATTTCCATGGTCTATTTTCTGCAGCTAATAGCATTATATTAAGTTTTACTTTTTTATCATTTTTTTTAAAGTAAATTATGTATCTTTTCTTAGAGAAAAAGTAGTATTTAGTAAAGTGTGGAATCTTCTTCTTCTTCTTTTTTGATGAATCGTAAAGTATTTTAACCACAATTATATCTGTAAACTTTCAAATATTATACCTTCAAGAAACAAACCATTTATTCCATTCTTGAAGGATTTGAGGACTGAGTAACATTTAACTGTGACTCGATATTTTTTCAACATTATAACAAAACAAAAAATGTGCCGTGAAATCGAGCATATAAACTCAATAATAACAAGGTGCGATTCTACTTTATAAAAACCCCCAACTCAAACATTTTACCTAATTTTTTATCTCTTGGTGATATCCAGAGACCAGAAGGTCACAGAAATACAATACTCATATTTTTTTGGGCAAGAGTACTTTAAATATTGGTTAGAAAGGTACTGTAAACACTTAAATTTACTTCTTCTAGCCAATAACTTTTTTGCTCTGTCCAATTTTTATATAAATTCTCGGTCATTTTCTTGTTGTTGATTCACTTTATACACTTAAATTATGTTTTGTAATAACCTTCTCTCCTCTCCAAGATTCACTTCTCCAACTGTTCGTATTAACCAGTAACTTTGCAAATGTAGACCTCTGCTTTGTGTGTATCAGAATCCCCTGCGGGCATTTCTTATAATCTGTCACGCAGGACGCACCGATGATTTGTAAAAGTTGCTTTTAACCACCCTAAATTTAGTCCTAATTTGTCAACATCCATTTTAACATGAACACACACACACAGTTTGATCTGTGTCCTCGTTTGACCCGAATATTTAAAGTAACCCCCTAAAGGCATCCATGTTCTAATTTTACGGTAGTCTTAGAGATAGATCACTGATATTTAAAAGGCTGTATCTTTGAGGTTGACCTCCCATGAACTCTTTTTGCCAAGTTGCTTTGAGGTTAGCCTGACCTTAATTTTATCGTCTAGCAGGAAAAGTTGGTTAACTGCACGACAAGACAGTGAACCCTGCTGGTTTTAATGTTTACTTGGAGATTGAATGTTTAATTTAATGTTGATGTATAGTTTGAAACAGCTGGTCACAGTCTCATAACAGTGTTACCATGACGACCAATTTTGTAAACTTTCACTGGAATAATGATCAGACGATATCTGTTTTGATTTAATGATTGTATTATTGTCTGACTTTTCTTGTGTTTATAGAGGGAGTTACATATAGATCAGATAATATATGTTTTAATTTAATTTTTATGAGTGTAATATTGTTTCACATTTCTTTTGTTTGTAGAGAGAGTTACATATAGATCAGACGATATGTGTTTTGATGTGGTCATCGTATAATTTATCTCTCTTTTCTTGTGTTTTTTGAGAGTTACGTATAGATCAGACGATATCTGTTTTGATTTAATTAGTGTATTATTGCCTCAATTTTCTTGTGTTTATAGAGAGAGTTACATTTAGATCAGACGATATGTGTTTTGATGTGGTCATCGTATAATTATCTCTCTTTTCTTTTGTTTTTAGAGAGAGTTACATATAGATCAGACGATATCTGTTTTGATTTAATGAGTGTATTATTGTCTCAATTTTCATTTGTTTTTAGAGAGAGTTACATTTAGATCAGACGATATCTGTTTGATGTGGTCATCTTATAATATATCTCTCTTTTCTTTTGTTTTTAGAGAGAGTTACATATAGATCAGACGATATCTGTTTTGATGTGGTCATCGTTTAATTAATCTCTCTTTTCTTTTGTTTTTAGAGAGAGTTACATTTAGATCAGACGATATCTGTTTTGATGTGGTCATCTTATAATTATCTCTCTTTTCTTTTGTTTTTAGAGAGAGTTACATATAGATCAGACGATATCTGTTTTGATGTGGTCATCGTTTAATTAATCTCTCTTTTCTTTTGTTTTTAGAGAG
>JAIPMN010003329.1:0-21959 GCA_020650975.1 Apostichopus californicus | reverse complement strand
TTCAATGATTATTTGGGTCCATATCGACCCAGTTTGAGCAGAAAATGCTTCAAATCTCATCGATTTACGTACAACATGTGTCATTATCTCACGAAGGTAAATAAAACTGCTTTAGCCATGGAGAGATTTCAGTTAGCAATAACCTAGATATTTTATAGTTATACTTGGTGGTTGGTGTAGTGTCGATTGGGATATATTTTTTTTCTGTGAAAGAGGACGTACTGGGTGAAAATTATGATAAAACGTGACGAAAGTGAAGCTAGGTGAAATGAAGATTAGTAAAGTACACAGCGATTATGAATATAAATCAGTTTTTCTTTTATGAATAAGCTACCTTTATGTTGATTAAATACTAATTAATCCATTTGTTAATCGCTGGATGTTTTCTTTTTACTTACGCGTATGCGAGACGAGAAGGTGGCGGTGGATGAGTTTCAAGAGAATATACAAACCCGGGACCGGTGGGGGAGGGGGGTCCGTTAGGAGGACCGGGAACTATATAATAAAGAATAGTATATTCTCGTAAGGTGACTGGACAATTTAATATAATATATATGGACCAGGTCAGTTACTCTGATGCAACGTAAAAGCTTAGTGGGAAAACATAAGACTTTTAAAACCACAAATGACATATATACTATTCGTTACAGATTTGTCATGGACAAATTCTGTTGAACGTCATCCCAGATTGCCTCGCTGATTATATGAAGTTAAAAGAAATACGTTTGCTTTGAGTCTTAGAATTTGTAAAACAATTAATTAAAATTATATATCATTAAAGCCTGCACTGAGGAGGTGACGTCATCATATAATTTAGCCTTAAAGGAGCATTCCAGAGACTAGCATATTTTAAATCTGAATATCTTTAAAAACCGGAATAGTTATAGAAATGTTATAAAGTAGCAGTCTTTTCCCCTTATTCTTGGACTATAACATATCAAGATTAAATTTCTGCCAAGAAATATCCTTTAGAAATGATCAATTCATTACAACACAAAATCATATATAAAGCCCGTGGTATATTTCTCACTTTGTTGTATGACTCATGTGATGATTGTAAGTGTAGCCTACTATAATTTGGTTCTCTGCATGGGCTGCTACATTATAGTAGTTTATAACAATGTACCCCCACCCCCTCCAATCGATCTATGCCCTTAACCAAAATCAACTCTTGACGTCATGATTGAATCAGTCTTCCAAAAGTACTGCGGCTCTTCCAAGTTTTCTGATGCATCTATCAAGTTCTGAGAGAATTTGGGACAGTCGTCGATCTAAGGCTGGGAAGAAATCGTCGGTTAAGACAGGATTGATTGGATCCTGAGCCAAGGACGCCCTCATTTGATCACCAAGCATCTGATCAGGTTTGGTAAACTCTTTAAATTTCCAGTATGTTGAATTTCTAAAACTGCAGAAAAAAGAAAGAAAACAAACCTAATTATAATTAAACAAACAAACAAACAAAGAAGTACAAACAAACACATCATTTGGTATTTACAAAGCCAACGTTGGAGTTATAAAGACGTTTATAGTTGAAAATGTTATATATTCGCTGCACGGTATCCCACTATTTTGACGCACACCACTTACGTGTTGTGATACTTTTAGATCAAACCAAATCTCCCACATTAAGTTTTTATTATAAACTTGTTTTAAATAACAGAAAACCATATAATTCCTCTTCTAGTTTTTGATGTTGTTGTTATGACATTATGCAGTGTACAAGTGTACAATAAGATATAGCGAAATATAAAACGCTTCCTCTCTCCACCCCATCCCTTCCCCCACCCATACCATTATATGCATATAAATGCATTGCCCAGATTATACAATGAATATATCGCTTTAAATAGAGTAGTCAATTAATTTTAATAGTAAACAAAACTTATCAAAAAAAATCAAAAAAATCACTACTTTTCCCAAAAAACAAACCCTACTTAATCCTAAACTTCCTCGTGAATCTCGTCCCCTTCCACACTTTTACAGACCCCACCCCTCCCCCACCCGCCTGCCAACTCGAAGACTTGCTGTTTCTGCTTGCCTTTAACTAAAGAATGTATGTACTTACCGACAACATATTGTGAAGGGTAATAGGAAGGTAGGATCATCTAAATTTCCAAATCCTTTGCCATTATCCAGAAGACTTAGAACAACGGCATCAGTGGTGTTACTCTTTAAAATTTTGTAGTGATGTCTGTCTTTGATTCACTAAAAAAAAGGAGATATCTTAAAGGGTATAGATGCACACAGGAACAAATCATTTCCATATACGAAAGACTACAGCAAACCACACATGTCATTGCAACACACTTTATCTTCATCATCACCATCATCACCATCATCACCATCATCACCACCATCATCACCACCATCATCGTCATCGTCATCGTCATCGTCGTCGTCGTCGTCGTCATCATCACCACCACCACCACCATCACCATCATCATCATCATCATCATCATCGTCATCACCATCATCATCATCATCATCATCATCATCATAATCATCATCAATATTATTAACAAGATTATATGCTCAACAGTTTTGATTGAAATTTTCAGTCTATACAGCTTTGGAAGAAAAACATTCTTCATAAAATTACAGCAATCAATATACTATAGAGACATAAGAAGACCATCAAAATCTCTGTATAAACTTATCTGTAAGATGATCAAAAGCTACTGCTTCGAAGAAATCTAGGTCAAAATTGTGCCTATTAAAAACGGCTTTCCTATGGAACAAGTTGACAGAGAATCATTGATTATTCATACTTAAAGCAAAAAGGTTTTATTTGTTTAGTTCTGAGCGATTTAAATAAAAAAGAAATGGAATGAAATGGAATCAATTTTTGGTTGAAAAGAGATCTTTCTTTTTAATATATCAATAGATCTGTTTGTGTTGGTACCTCGATATTGGCCACATGTAATAAAATCTGCAGCGCCATCTGGATATGATGGTACTATACATGAGTTGTACTGACACGAGAAGGGTACTGTTCACAAAGGCCATGAAGTAGAAAAAAAGTGCGTCATGTCACTCATTGTCTAGGCTTGATCGGTCGTCTCTGAATGTCGTCACACAGAGTCACAAAGATATATTCATGATGCCATCTGGTTCACCAGCCTGAATCCGAGAATGCCTCGTGTCAGTCGTGTGAGGCATGTTTTACGCTTCTGGCATTGACCTTTGCCCTGTATGGCTCGATCATTTCTCAGAAGTAGAAGACGCCTATTATTTTACCAACATTGATTCCACCCTCAACGCCCTACTCCACCCCCCCCAACCCTCCCCCTCCCACAACCCTCCTCTACATTAACCTATATGCCAATAATGCATTTTATACAGTATCGTGGAAGGGAAATACCCCCCCCCCCCCCCTCTCCATGGACAACTTAGCGTATCTGACTGTACCAAAATAGATAACAGGATCTTCTGCAATGGTTTGATGCTTTCACCCCTATATGACTCTGGAGGGGACAAAGGCAAATTGAAAATGGGGGGAGGGGGTGCGTGAGCGTATATAGGTATAAATGCTATTGGTTTCCGACTATTTCCTGTTCGATAGTTATTGTGGTACATAGATCAACTGAGAAAAGTTAAGAACAGAAAAGGGGGGAAAATGGGACAAGAGGCTCCATTGGTGCGTGATCAGCTGTCTCCTTCTACAGGAACCATTCAAGCATGGTACAACGACCACAAATTGGAATTAAAACTTTGTGCAGGAAATTCCCACTCCTTTCCCAAAATGACGCGTGATGCTAAGTTGAGAGTTTGAATTCATTTTTGAACTGAAGTCTTCGAAGATTATTAGTTATTACTTTGTGTGTTGTTGTGGTATTAGCTTTTGTTGTTTGTTATACGTAACAGTACCTATGCGGCTTTGAGCCAAATTATACATGCATCTGTAAGTATAAACAGACATGCCAAATCTCCCGCTTATACACGAGTATAACCGGTTATACACGAGTCTCCCTGTTTCAAAGACAAAATTTGATTTCTAATTGCTTTTTCTTTATTGAGATCAGAAATGTTACTTTTTATATCTTGTTTGAGTTAGAATTTGCCCAATTTTCGGTTCACCCTATTTTCTCCAACCTCCCGATTTTTTTGGAGGATGGCAAATTGTAAATGTCACTATCATATGTGTGAAAGACTAGTTGGGTCTGCTTAAATCTTTCTCAAGCTGTGTTTGTTTTTGTTGACATCTGCATTTTTTTCGTCTGAATAATTAAGAGGATGATATGCACCAAAATATGCAACAGCTGATTAATTGGAGTAGCCTGATGGGGTATGGGGAGGGTTAGCATTCAGGGGCAGGGAGGGGGTGTGGCGCTTTCCCCCTTTGCTTACCCTTACTGCTATGTAGAGTCCCTTCAGTATAACTCTTATCTCTTAGGCACAATTAAACCGATAGAGAAAGAAAACTCGAAATAAAATCATAAAGAATGTGAAGTTGATCAAAAATATATTGAAAGCTTCATACTGCTTCACATATTTTTTTTTTATTGTAAAAGGGTTACAATTCCATATCCATGCAAAAAGCGTTTTGGGGCATGCAGTTGCAAAAAAAGTTAATGAGCATCCATAATATTTCCCATATATTTTATTAGTAGAACTCTGTTGAATGCAAAATTTACAGATATCATAAGCTTTTTAATAATTCGTTGTATGTACTAATCTCATATACTTCTACTTTGTTTGATATTAATTATATTTCTTTGAATCCATATTTATTTTTTTCTCATCTTTATGCTACATCAAATCCAACCAAAATAAATAAATCAAAAACTCCCAAAAAGTTTCCAATTTTTTTTATGAAATTCCTTTCAATAAGATGAATTTCTTCTAGTTTCTTTTCAACCGGTTATCTTTTTCCAGCATACTTTTGAGAAATGCAAATGTGTTTCATACATTCACAGCCAAGATTAACAATGCCTTCACAGAACAAGACCAACACATTACAATAGAAAGTTATTGACCTTCTTTAATAATTTGACTAGGCTGAGCAACATTGTTCATACAATTCATATATCTGCAGTTATAGCTTCAAAAATGCTAGGACTCTCTCCCTCCCCCACCCCTCCCCCACCCTTAAACTTCTTGATGATCCAAGTTTGGCTAGGGTATAACTAAATGCTAATTATTTGTGAATGCCCACTGGTTGAATTTCATAACAAAAGAAAAGTGATACCATGCTTGTATTTCAAAGCACACATTAAGTCACATCTTAAATTTCATAACCATATTTTAGTCAAAACGGTCCAAAAAAAAAAACGTTTATACCTCCATGAACACAAACTTTTAAAATCATGAATAACAAAAAAAACAGAGCCAAAATTCATTTTCAAAACTAAATTCTTTCACAGTTGAATCATCTTGGAATGAAATTCAGAGTGATACCAAAGGCAAAAAATGCCAAATTATTTGAAAAGAAGGTATTACAGGTTAATGATATGCACCAAACCAAATTGCAGCACCAGTTTTGACATGATTCAGTTCAAAGCCCATCTGATACAGTACTTTATTGTTTAACAGGTACTGGACACAAATTGCCATTTTTTCTCAAGGTGAAACAACTCATTAATATGCATAAACACAACCACCAAAAACAGAGTGAAACATTGATCATGACCTCCATTAAAGACATAAGGATTCTTGCATATCATTATACAATTTAATGTGTTTGTAGCAAATCTTGACGTAAGGACCAGGAATTCTAATATTCCTTGACAGGTTGTACTGCTTTCCAACATAATGGAGACAAGTTTTATAATGCAAGCACCACCACCAGCCCTCCCTCCCTCCCCCACCTCCCTTGTCAACAGTTCCCTGGAGGATGAAACTCAGACAGCACCATAAAAGTTAACAATTCATCCCGTTCAAATCTGTCTCATCACCAAGGAAAGTTCACTCTTTGAGAGTTGAAAATGCAAATCCACGTTTTATGCAGATCTGATCCCAGATGTTGTGCCTTACAGAGGAAACAGCATTATTACAGTTATAACACAGAGCAACCATTTATCCTTTTCTACCCAACAGATGACACAGTATTTGTAACGTGTACAGTAGATATTATTACAAATCACAGAGCAACCATTGATCCTTTTCTACCCAACAGATGAAACAGTATTTGTAACGTGTACAGTAGATATTATCACATAACACAGAGCAACCATTGATCCTTTTCTACCCAACAGATGAAACAGTATTTGTAATGTGTACAGTAGATATTATTACATAACACAGAGCAACCATTGATCCTTTTCTACACGACAGATGAAACAGTATTTGTAACGTGTACAGTAGATATTATTACATAACACAGAGCAACCATTTATCCATTTCTACCCAACAGATGAAACAGTATTTGTAACGTGTACAGTAGATATTATTACATAACACAGAGCAACCATTTATCCATTTCTACCCAACAGATGAAACAGTATTTGTAACATGTACAGTAGATATTATTACATAACACAGAGCAACCATTGATCCTTTTCTACCCAACAGATGACACAGTATTTGTAACATGTACAGTAGATATTATAACATAACACAGAGCAACCATTGATCCTTTTCTACCCAACAGATGACACAGTATTTGTAACATGTACAGTAGATATTATTACATAACACAGAGCAACCACTGATCCATTTCTACCCAACAGATGACACAGTATTTGTAACATGTACAGTAGATATTATTACATAACACAGAGCATCCATTGATCTATTTTGTGCCTTACAGAGGAAACAGCATTATTACACAATAAGTATTACACAATATCGAGCACAAGTTGATCCTCTGACAACCTCGCAGAGGTCACATACATTTTGAGGTCACCTTTGCCTTCAGAGAAGTCCTTCACTATGAATATGTCTCACAGGTTTGTGTGGAACTCCTGGACCCTGATCTATACAAGTCAAAGTTGCATTCAAAACTAAAGACTTGACTAGACAGACATGTGTTGACACGTTCAATAAGAAGCTTCATTTGTGATATCACAGATGATAACACAATGTATTCATAGATACAAACACACTCTAAAATAGGAGGCAGTACTTCATGTGATGACACGTTCCATAAGAAACTTCATTTGTGATATCACAGATAATAGCACAATGTACTCATAGAGACAACAACACTCGAAAATAGGAGGCAGTACTTCATACAAACAAGCTACAAAGATGGGAACTAGACTAACATGTCTCTTTAAATATTCTGTTTTTTTTTTAAATTTGGCTATTTATTAGATTTTCTCATAGAAAGTTTGCAATTTTAGCAACTACCCCCTTTAAAGAAATCTTTCAAAGCATGAGGCCAAATATCTGTTGCACTTTTCTTCCCAACAAGAAACTTTATTGCCATATTGAAACATATTCATTTAAATAGAAAATCTTAATCAAATAGAAAAAAAAAAATGATTCTGATTTCAAATATCCATTCCAGTAATAATGAGTAAATAATAATCAATTTAGTAACATTAGTCTTTGAAATTTAAAAATACCTCAAAATAATATACAAGTAATATTAAAATTGTTAAAATTATTTTCAATTTTATAATTCACCAATTAAATATACAAGAAACTTGTGGTTTAAATCAAAATGATAGCCTCAACACTACAACAGAGGTTTATTTTGATATAAATGTTTGAGCTCATACTAGTATATAATAGTAAGATATCCATCCTCTCTCACACTCTCTCTATCCTCTCGACAACTTCTCTGTTCACCTTTTCCATTCCTATTATGCAATATAATATACAGGAGTCGGGTTGAGTAAACTAACTGAAAGATTTATGCTCGGTTTTTACGTAACGCCAAGAGTCTTACATAGTCATCTATTCATCCAAGGTGCGTAGTTATTGTACAGCTGTTTTTCAGCTATTGCTATTCGCTGAGAAATACCAAAGTTAAGCACCAATCGTAAATCAGTACTTTAGCCAAGAATGTGTTAGAGACCTCGTAGTCGTATTTCCCATGTGCATAGTGGATATCAACGGTTATAAGAGCACACTGTTACAACGTACTTTACTGTGTGTCACTCTTGTGCTCATGCCGGGCGGCAGTTCTGAATGGCACACAAACAGCTTATTTAAACATTTACCAACCGGCACTGTTTTCTGATGATTTAATGAAAACAAATTTGACGATTACCAAACTATGGGTGAATACTCCAGGGAGGGGGGGGGACACCCAAACCCCTTAGACCCCTCCCCCAGGATGTGGATCACCTCTAAGCAAGCCATTCAAAATTGGGGACTCTGGTCAAGATATAGCAACTCATTTAAAAAATTTAACCAACATATTTACAAAAAGTTTATACGTGTTTTTATTAAAGGACATACATGAATAAATATATGAAATTGGCAGTAACTTTTTCCCCACCAAAATGAATAATATGATAACGACAAAGTAATATAATAATCAATTTTTCGATTCCAGGTTGATGTGGTCTTACAGAGGTCAGATCCCGAGAGGTCAAAGTAAACCATAGTAAACCTTTTACCAGATATATATTACCAAGTTACCCTAGAAGTGATCTGCACACGTAACTGAGCTGTACTTAGAATTTTGAGTCATTCCACCGAGTTTTCAAACAAACTAAAAATTCCTGAAAAATTTATGACAAAGTTTTCTTATCTGGAGAATTTACCGAGCTCAGATAAATATTCAAGAGTAAGAAAGAAGACAAATACAGAGAATTAGACAAAAAAAATTGTCTGAGTGACGAAAAATCGCTCTGAGGAGTGACTGTAAACAATGCTTGCTGTAAGTTGGAATATTGGTGACCATTACTGGCCTTACCAGCAGTTTTGAATGGAAAAATTACTGATAGGAGCCCTCTAGATTTACCATGACAACAACACTACTATAGCCTGCTTTAATTGATACAGTCCTAAATGGCACCACAAGAAAGGCAATCTCAATTTTCTTTCCAGAAAATGAGATTTAGAGTTTATTTGGTCTGTCACCCTAACTCGTCGCTTCTCCACAGACATTAAAATAACATTTCTCTTAAATTATTCCGGCTTTCATCTAGATTTAGAAAATTTGATACTTTCTCCTCGCAAAGAATCTAATACTTATTTAACCAAGTGCAATTTAGACAAGGCAGGCAAAGAATTTCTAGAAATTTCTTAGTAACCAAATACAACTTAGACAAACCAGTTGAATGAGTGGAGATAAATATTGCCAGTAACTATGGCAACAAGTATCAACGACCTTTATAGACAATAAGCACTTGAAATACTGTAAAGCATTTATTATCAAAGAGAACAATTTGTGAAATCAAAAGCAATCTTAACAAAGGTCATCTCGAGACATTCACAGTACACATGCATTATTAAATCATGAATAAATCACATTGTTTTATCATGAACAGTTACCTGGCATTATGAATAATTATGCACAGTATACATTAACCTGAATGATCATGTAGCGTTATGAATAATCATCCCCAGTATACAGTACATTCATGAATTGTTTTATCATGAATAATCATGTAGCGTTATGAATAATCATGCCCAGTATACTGTACATTCATGCATTGTTTTATCATGAATAATCATATAGCGTTATGAATAATTATGCCCAGTACATGCATGCATTATTTTTTCATTCAATCTTGAGTAATCATGTTGTTTTATCATGAATAATTTATGTTGTTTCATCATGAAGTCATGCTGCATTTACAAAAAAAGTCAGCCAGTCATGGTTCCGACAGCATGAATGCACAGCTGGAAAGGTCTTAGTCCTTTCAGGAAGCAGAGTGAAGCTACTGTATTATGGCGGTTTAGGTGGACCTATCGAACTGCCTTACCAGGGGACCGCCTGGTACTGGGAACTTGATGTAAGGATCCGCAAAGAAATGGCATACGTCAACAACAAGGACACAAGCCCACACATCTCGCTGACGATTCTTTCAATCCAATTAATCTTTTGTTTTTATACTTGATGATGACGACTCATCATCAGTAAACATGGTGACAACGCATTACCAGCGACGACCAAATTATCTCTTTATCTCGGTAGAGTGTCACCGATGACTTCCTTTTGACTTTTGGAGAGATGTTCGGGGAAGTTAATGTCAAAACTGATGAGCAAATCTCCTCTCTGCGAAGTCTTCTTTGGATGCGGTAGACCTTCCTTTGGTATTCTCTTCTTGCTGTTTGGTTTGATGACATCGTTAGACGGTACCGCGATTGTTCTTCCGTCGATGGTAGGGACGTGAAGGACTGTACCGCAGAGGGCCTGCGTGGCAAGAAAAAGGAGGGAAACAGAAAGATCAGTATTTAAAGCAGAAAACAAAGCAATTCACACTCTCATAATTTATAGAAGAGGAGGGGCTTCGATGGTAAGTAAACAGTCGTAGAGGGTGTACAATGCCAAAAAGAGTTACCTTTTACTCTAGGCACGGTAGAGTGAGAGTGCTTGGGTTGTGGGGAGACAGATGAGTGAGGAGCAAAGTAAGTTTTTTATATAATAAATTTGCCTGGCCAGAGAAAGTACTGTACAAAAATGTACAGTAACAGCACAATCATGCACAGTAACAGTGTAAACACAGTTATATACTGTGCAAACATGCACAGTACCAGTGCAAACATAGTAACTGTGCAATCATGCACAGTAACAGTGCATGCACAGTAGCAGTGCAACTCTACCTTCAAGCTTTTGTTACAGTGTAATTTGTACTGTAATGAGAAATATTCATACAGTACTTAGCCTTCATATAGTGTACTGTGACATATATGAGGACTGGTAACTAAGGCTAATCAACACAAAATTCAAGACAGCTAATCGTTACATACATATAAGTGTACAGTAAGTGCCTGTACATTACAGTGGGTTTATCAGTGCTTCAGAGATAATTTGGAAACATGATGAGTTGAATGGACTGCCTGTCAACGTCTTCACATTCTTGACATTACAAACTGCTAGTCCTATTCGTCAGTGATGTCACCAGAGTGTTCCAGTGGTGGCCTGTCCAAAAAACAACAACAGTCGTCTACAGGCCCTTGGGTTTGTATCTAGCAACTAGCATAGTTGCAATATTTGTTGTGTGGAACGACACTTGCTCACAAGGTTGTCAAAACTCTGTGACAGGTACTGTATAGGCAACCTACATGTATGTTAATCAAACACACATTCAATGCATGTTAACCTTGACTAGACACTTGCAAGTAGAATACCAACATAGTGTGCACTACTATACAATCAAAACTTAATTCTAATAACATCGTTTTTTGGCTTGTATAGTAATTTATTAATTCAATGGCATAGTATTTTGCAATGCGATACTGGATACTGTAAATGATTTCCTGGCAATCCCGTCCAATGTTGCATGATCTCCATATCATATCTTTGTCCATATTTAACTAAAACTCCCAGATTGTTTGTTATTGTCTTGAACACTGACTTGTAACAATCCAGGTTCCATCCATGGGTAATATCTGTACATACGTACATATGTACATGTATGTATACAAATAACACTGAACTGACAAAAGTGTTCAAGTAATCAATGTCTTTAAAACAAAACTTAATCTCCATATTAATAACAATAATCATAAAAATAAATGAGACTTATAAAGCGCCAACTAAATCAGCAGACAAAGTCACTGCTCAAGGCGCTTTACAGAGAAAGCAGATTAATTTACAAAAGAACAAGTTAAAAGATGGGTCTTCAGTAGACTTTTGAATGTAGAAAGTTTAGAGCATGTTCGAATGTGATCTGGTAACTTGTTCCAGAGTATTCGGAGCTTCTGCAACCATACTGTAGGTCTTCAAGCGTGGTTTAGGAACAGTTAAATACAGTTTGTTGGAGGAACAAAGTGTGCGAGTTGGAATATATGGCAAGAGAAGTTGCGACAGGTACAGTATGTACAGGCTGTTCCAGATGATATATAATACTGTGACAATATAAAATTTAATTTGATTCAAAAATTGTTGTAAGACATAAATTATATACTAGTGCTGTATTCTCTCCAGCAGAATACCTACAGTACAAATGTAGTAGCTAGGCAACTCACTTTAATACAGAGGTCAATATGCTCCACTACACAGTATACTGTATATTGAAATTTTAAATCTAGATAAGAACTATAGAAGCAACTTACAAACTGTATTAATCGATCAATTTGCTGATTCATCAAACACAGAATTTTTGTGTGGGTGCAGACAATTTAAGGAATCAACACTGTACTGCTGCAAAATCTATTGAAGTGTGATATGAACTATACAGTTGTTATAACTACTTTATTACTTTTTCTCTCCTGCGCAATAGCCTGTTAAATCATTATCCTTTCCAGTCAGAGATTTAATTACTTTGTAAAGTACAGTTAACTTTATCCATGAGCAATTGAGCATCATGTGTACGTGATAATATTCTGTGGTATGAATACCGCAATTTACTGTGCATACAGCACATGTCAGATCTGTTAACTCAACACACAGACATTCAGCCTGATGCTGAAATTTATACACGAGTCACAATTCAACAAGTTCTGCCGATCCACCGAGCAATTTTTTGTTCTTATTCCTAAAAAAAAAACATGTTTACAAACTATTTAAGAGAGCTTTGAAAGACATTTGACTTCAAATTGTCATGTAGTGGAAGTGTTGATATTTATCTGTATGGTATAGGTTTCAACTTTGAACCTCAAAAGTCCAATCTACACTATAATATCGAAAGGAAGGCTACAGTGCTTTTGTGCAGGAAATCCTTCATCCAGTATCGCATAGCAAAATACTACGCACAATGAGCAGATGACTATACAAATGTACAGCATTCATCCCATGTACCACTTACAGTACACTTCGTACTTTGCATATCAGAAATGACTTTGAAAAAGTCTTACATAATTAAAACAGCTACACAAAATGTGAGCCCTTAAATTATTCCCTGTTCAGGGATGTGCCCACTCTGGGCTGCTCCGCCCAGCACTAAAAATTACCGCCCAGCACTGTCTTTAAAATTGTGAATCCAGCCCAGCACTATTTTCATCTAAACTCCCGACATTCCTAACAATATATTCAACATAAATTGACAAAAAATAAAAAAATGTAAATTGTTACCGAAACTAGTACTTGTGTATGTGCTTAAAAAGCTACACAAGTGCCAGCATTTGGCATCTGAGCACCTTCCAAAATTCCCCCTTAGACCCCTCCCCCAGGACGGCGATCAGTATACCCGGCCCTCAGGAAATCCTGGGCACATCCCTGCCTGTTAAATGATTATATCAAGCATCTATTTCATGTGCTTAAGTAGACACATCAATGCTAGTCAATGCAATGCTAGTCACTATCCCAAATCTGTTATGTACACATTTAAGACGTTGATTGCCCGATTTACAGTTTTAAGCAAAATGCTGACATAAGTTTGTATAATTATTAAAGCAAAACTAGGGGATTCCTCTTCCAGTAGCCAGCTGGATTCTCCTTTTATACACCCAAGGGAACAAAGGGAATATGGTAACTATGGAGGCTATACTCAGATGCGAGTCGTCACTTTTAAAAGTGTTCGCATTTGATACGCAGTGCTGAGACTGAATGAAGGCCTGGCTGAGCTACGTCATCATTCCACAGACGTTGGCTCCCCTGTCATTATCGGTGGACTTTTGCAGAGAGTCGAGACCCACCGTGACCCTGGCATTTCAGACGCATTGCAACTTAGGGAAAGACGATATATATGTATACACAGACCGAATCCAAGAAGGAGACACGACGTCGTGTTCCCCTTAGCAAGGGGAATGTCCAAATACGAAGACTGATCCAGGCCGGTTGGAATTCCAGCAATCTCTAAATACACCGCTTACAACTGTGTGGTGTCAAGCCGAGAAATTCCAGCTTACATACTCAGGGGGAAATATGTGGCTTGCCCGTTTTCGATTGAAGCTGACTCAGAATATGATAATACCAGGCTATTCTTTTCCCCATACGTACGATAGATTCTTAAAGCGATGAAAACCGTCCGATTTAACGAGACAGCCTTACGAGTGAAAATTGGCTATAGGATCGGGAAGCTCTCAATTGTGGCTTTTGTTTTGTAGTACTACCGTAGAGAATTGTACAGTAATCGGCAGGTACAGTATCTATGTAATAATATAATACAGTGTTGATTCTCAGACATTACAGTGAGCTGTTAACAGTGGAAGTACAGTAGCTGAACATACAATATATGTAAATGATCGCATGTAGGATCTGGCTCATGGGGAAGAGAGACTGTCATACATATAGTACATCAATCAATCAATCAATCAGAAGACATTTATATAGCGCTAAAATCAACGAAAATTGTTCTAAGACGCTTGTGTATCAAAGCGTGTACAACTTAGCCCTGGTCATTGGTAACTTGTCACACCTACACACCAACGTGTGCACAATTCAATCAATCTCTCCTGGGGCACCATAGTGCACCACAACCACGTGTCCCCCTAGGGGACTTCCCATAGGGTGCAGCCACAAACCGGCGCACGCAACTATATTTACAAGTTACCTTGCAGGTCCCCATTTATACACCTGGGTGAAGAGAGGCAATGGAGATAAAGTGCCTTGCCCAAGGACACAACGCAATGATCTGGCCAGGGCTGGAACCTGTAATCCTTAGATCACAAGTTCACTGACTTAACCACAATGCCCCACACAGTACAGCACTCCATACATCTTGACAATTCTCATGGTAGGCTAAGGCCTGTATGGCAGATGAAGGGGCCTCTTGTAACCTAAGTACCGTTATCAACAGGTTTGGATACCGGCGTGAGATCAGGCTCAAAATGAAATCTAGAGACCAAGTTAAAGGTAGGCCTAAATACACTGTAGTTCTGAGCAACAGATTAAATTCTCTTGAATTGTGTAGATAATTGTAATGGAACTTGGTATTAATTATGATTGTGCAGGGATTTCATTTCAAATGTGATCAAAAATAAGATGTGATGAGAACCAACTGCAAAGCAAGTCAAACGAGACCCGTAACTTCCCACCCACTCACTGCCCCTCTCCTCCCCCCAAAACTTCCCACCCACTCACTGCCCCCCCCCCCCAAAAAAAACCCTATTAAAATTACTCCTGGACAACTCTCCCCTCATCCCCACAAATATTGAAAATAAAATTCATTCAAACCCACTGTCTTGATAAAGTAGCCTACACCCTGTGAAGCTCTATAATACTGTAGAAAGGTGAACCGCACTTAGAATTGACATCTTTCCACCTGTACTACACCAGTATGGTATTTAATAAATGGTTTCAATTTGTTGTGAGTTTTTTTTCTTCCATCTAACTGTACATTGTTAGACTCTGCTTGAGGCATGCAGTTTCACAAATTCATCTATGACTGGCTATAATTTCATTCATTTTTTAAAATTTTGAGTTTGATTTAAACTAAATGAAACAAATTTTGCTATAAAGTAGATCCGAATAGGTGTACCCCAAAACTTACTGCTTTGGGTGTTTTTGACTGATTATGATACTGTATTTTTCCTGTCTCCTTTCTATACCTCTAATGTACGCCATCTTTGGCTCTAGATACAGTGGAACCGTCCTCTACTGACCCTGTGGCGTTCCGCCCAGGGGGACCGCTCCCAGACAGGTACCAGAAGTGTCCAGGAATAGTGTGCGAGGTTGCCCAACACCCTGCAATGACTCATTAATGAGTAAAACTACTCATACACCAGCTTTGGCCCCAGATACAGTGGAAGCCTCATCCACAGACCGAGAGAGGTACCAGAAATATCTAGGAATAGTGTGCAAGGTTGCCCAACACACGGCAATGCTTTGGTCCCAGATACAGAGGAAGCCTCATCAACTGACCCTGTGGCAGTCTGACCAATAAATACTGTAATACCACCGGTTGAGTCAACCATGTTGGCCAACCCCGCACTTATCCTCAGACGCAACCGGTACCGTCAGGGGTGTGTTCCCCGGGGCAGGGTGCCATGGGGACAGTGCTCAAGTCTTCCGATGTATGAAGAGCTGTAGCTGGTGTCTAGGACAACATGTTGAATGAAGAGAGAGCTCTAAGAGAGAAGTGAAGTGAATGACACGGTGCTCGATCTAACCCAGACGTGATCTTAATTTGTCTGTTCCTGATTGGGGAGTTCTTTTAATGAATCTTGTTCAATTCAATGCACATGTAATACACACGTGTCCCACTCCCACATGTATATTAAATGTATCCCGTACAGCTGTATGTTTTCTGTGGGGAAACCCCGGACGTGTTTGCCTAATTTGATTGCTCAAAAGATTGGTAACATTTTGAGACGGTGTTTCTATGTACATGTATTTTATATATACTTGAAAAGATCGTGGCAAGTTTAATGTAGAATAGAGCATCAAGTTTCAATGCTGGGGATTTATACACAAATGCACAGTCTTGCACACATACTGTAGGCTTCTTCTGTACATTTCCTTTTCCATATAAATTTGTTTTTAACTTTAGTGGGGTATGGCACACTTGCCATCATCAAGTAATTAATAAAAGAGGGGAAAAATGTGCCAACCATAAATAAAGAAACCGAGTTCATGAACAATACTATAGTATGGAAGAAAATAACATTTACTGGGAAAACCCTTTGCAGTATTTATAACAATGGCAAGTTGGCAAAGAGAATTGTACATGTACAGTCTTTGGGCCCGAACTCAAACATCACTGCCAACAATTTTCCCATTCAGGAAGTGAAACTAACTATGTAGTCATAGCTAATGTGCAGCATATATCACAATGGTACAAGAGATATAAGTACTGTACTGTATTCAAACAGATATTGTTTCTAGTTGTGCACTTGTGCAGTATATGTAATACTTATTTTTGGATTGTCTATCCTGCCTTTACAGACCAACTCTTGACTCACAGAACTGACTCACAGAACTGACTCACAGAACTTTGAGAAAGGAATCTGCCAATCTTCAATGGGAATGACCTATACATTACTATACAGTACTAACACGATGCTGACTGTACTATAGTTTGCATGATCAGTTACAGTCTTCCTATCTACATCCAGTAGTAAGTAAATGTCTTGCAGTACTGCAAATTAAATTTGGCTGACCACAAAATGCATCAGTGGTTCGTCTGAATGGTTGAATATTTCAAACACAAGTCAACAGCCTCAACTTACACAGAACTGTGCATTTGTACAGGAATATATACACTGTTATACACTACAGTTGGTACTTTTCAGTGTGACGTTATCATACACCGGCTTCCGGGCTTTGTTACAAGCTTCCCAACCATTACACATGACACACGCAGCAACTATTCGAGCCTGTTCAGATTTAGGCCATCTAGAAATGAAAGCTCAGTTCTAAGTAGTCGGAATTTTATGAATTGCCCCGGACACGGAAACTGGAGAGCAACCTGTCAACTTTCGGTCACAAACCAGAGGTGACACACAGTATCAATTAATATCGGAATAATTCGTGAAGTCTCTATAGGGCTCGAATAAATGAATAAATTAACCAGTACACTGCTTGCTGACATGGAAAGTATCGACATACCAACTAGAGTACATGCCAAAAAGAAACTTTGATCAAAAATTTGCCAAGATCATCTACCAGACATTCATATAACCGGTATAACCACATAACTAGCCAACAGTTTATACTGTCCGGTATAACCACATAACTAGCCAACAGTTCATGTCGCCAGGCATAACCAAATAATTAACCAATCAGTGTTGCTGGCGCAACCATATAACTAGCCAACAGTTCACGTAACCGGCCTACTGTGTAACCACATAACTACTGTAGCCAACAGTCTTCTTTGCATCCCTCTAGTTGAATATGGTATCAAGTTGCTAAGTCATTAGATGTTAATATAAAAGGTCTTCTAAAGGCAATGGTGGCTTTCAGTTTTTTGCAAGGAAGAAAATTTGTACTTAAAGAGACTAGAGATAGACAGAATCTTCAGCCTCATTCCACTCAAATAAAGTTTGATTGAATCTGATAAATAGTTCATGGTGGTAATTAAAGCTAACCACAGATAGACTACTTTAAAAGGTACAAACAGTGGGTGTATTTGTATATAGGTTATTAACCTTCCCCTCCCATCCCCCCCTCCCTCCCCACTAACTGTTTAACATTTAGTGGCTAAGAAAGGCTGTGATTGAAGGACTTACAAGCAAACTTACTGTACCTGTAGTACAGTATATACTTGACAAAATTGAGCATCAATTTTATTATTTAATTTAAATATTGATTGGCAATGAATTTACAGCAAATGATTTAGCACTTCACAAGTTAGTAAAGTTTGGCAAGTTCAACAAGTAGCTTGTATTTTAATTATTCAAAACACTGTACATAATTTACAAATTTATAACTGATTTTGTGATTTGTTCTGCCTAGATTAATTGCAAATTAAATGTTGACCTGTGAACTTGAAAAGTGTTGTGCATGCATTTAACAGTGCACCATACACTTTTAAGGTTAAGTACTGTACATGTACAGTATACATACAGTATATATACTGTCAATTTGATTCACATGCTGCAGTACTACAGGTACTTTAGGCTAGATTTTACAGTAGATTTTCTAGGAATTTCAATATTCTAGCAAATTTTGTATGCAATATTCCATGAAAAAAAATCAACTTCCCACTGGCATTCTCGGTGCATTAATAAGGCAACATATATACACGATGACGTCTTTACTGGCAAAAACAAAGCCAACATTTTTTCTTCTCCTGGCATTTAGCCAATAAATATCCTGAACTTTGAGGTCTGATGTCAGGCGGTCTTCCAGTGAACATTTTCAATGGTCTGCTTACTACCTGTACATTGTGAACATTTAATAAATGCTCAACACTACTGGGTCCCACAAATACGATAGAAAATCACAATATTTCATACATAGTCGTCACTCATGCCGCAACTTTTATGAAGCACTTTGAGTCAACTTTCACAAAGTACTTTTGCTCAATGATAAATAACACTCACAAATTTCTGGGAATAATTTGTGTAGTCAGACCTACCACAACATAGTCTGCTTCAGTATTTACCTTTAAAGCATTTGTTTGTGCAGACTATAAATTGGGACGAACGTTGATAACTGTCGTAAACAAATTGGTGTAAGTCATATTTTTAGTTACACAGTTTAGTCTCTGTTCGATACTGTGGATGTATAGAATGTACTGTAATGTAATGTACAAACAGTACATCATAGACAATGCAAGAAGAGCTTCTCCCATTTTCTCATTTTGCAAAGCAACTTTCACACCAGATTCTTAGGATGGTTCTAATGAATGAAACAACATTTTTAGGTATGGCTTAATTCAGAACATACTTTCCCAGTTAGTTGACCATTTCTAGGGAGTGTGTTGCAAGTTACATTTCCAGTAAATATCTTGTCATGGTGAGAGTAAATTGCCTTAACTACAATTTCACGATTTGATCACTTCTATAATTTACGGCATAATCATTAAACTGTAGCATGTGTAGCCTACTGGTTAGTGTTCATATGTTTTACTTAAAAAGCTGGAATCGGACTTACCTCTCTTAACGAGATGGATGCTTTGTATAGTAAATTACTTCCCTCCCGCACAAACAATGGATGTGGTTTGTCTTTCAATGTGAACACAATATCAGCCGGAACGTGGCCTGGGCTCTGGTCACCTTCCTTTGGAAATGTTATTTTCGTGCCCTCTTTCCAACCTTGTTTCACGTTTATCTCTAGCACTTTCTCCTCTTTCCTCGTGGAACGGCCATCTGGATTTAGCACCCTTCTCGATATTTTCATTTTCTTTGTACAACCATGGAAAATGTCCTCCATGGAAACTTTGAGATCGTGGTGAATTGGTGGATCTATTTTCTTACGCATCACTCTTGAGTTTGGGAAACCATGATGAAAGCCATGCATTTGAGGAAACATGTCTTCATCGTCTACTTCCATGCTCTCTGCTCCAAACATGGTCGGCCTTCCGCCGTGCCCCATATTGAAGAAGGATTCAAATGGATCCGCACCACCGAAGAAACTGGCGAACGTTGTCCGTGGATCACCATGGTAGGTCCATGAAAATGACTCGCCAGGTCCTCCTCCTCCTGCCCCAGGTACTCCACCTTTGAGTCCATCCTCTCCATACTGATCATAAATTTCTTTCTTCTTTTTATCGCTCAACACTTCGTAAGCCTCCGAGACATCTTTGAACTTTTCTTCCGCTTCTTTCGACTTATTTTTGTCCGGATGGAATTTCAACGCCATCTTTCGATAGGCCTTTTTGATCTCATCTTCCGAGGCATCTCGGCTGATGCCTAAAACACTGTAGAAATCTCTTCCCATCTTAATAGGCATCTGGATTGATTCTGTTGGCAACTTTTCTGATTCTGAAAATTAAATGGGTGAGAAGAGTTTGCAGTCAGTTTAGTGCCGGATGAAGGGCAACAAACGCAATGTAGTAAAACGTAAGCTCTAAGAATGAAAATGACTTATTCCGCGACACACTCGGTGACGAATTTCAATGGATCGAGGTTCACTGAGGAACAAGGTGAGTGAAATGCTAGTAGTAGTACGGTATGATAATGCAGAAACAAGCTGTTTATGCTATGGAGTTGAAAATATCGTAACGTTAGGTCAGGTTTTAATGTAAAGCCTACCTTGTTTCTCGAGAAACAAAGCTTAATTTTCTGGACTGCGAAACGTTGATGCGTTCTTGATCGCGAACTGTAATGAATCTGCCGGGTGAATAGTTTCCTGACGGTTAATATAACACCCCATAGGGTGAATTAGAGGAAATTTACGTAAACATATTCTTGGATGACTTCGTCACGTACGTCTAGTACCAACCAGAATGTACATAGAAAGTTCGCGAAATTACTCTACACGCACTGTACTGTGTCAACATAAATAGTAGTGACGACATACCTTTGCATAAAATGGACCAATCACAGGCAAGTACCGCTTTACGCTATTCAATTTCGAATAGGTCTGCAGTGCGAGCATCTATAGTGGTCGGGATTCTATGATATTCAAATCTGAAAAATAATATGTTTGTTAAATATCAATTATTGTTAACAGGAAGTCATTTCTTTAAGAGTCATATACAATAGCTACAGTTGTCGGTGGTTTCAGTCAGTTAATAATTAAGTTTTCGTTCTCTTGTTCCAGTGAGCGTCACTTTTGAGTTGACGGAATAACTGTTTTTGTGTTTCCATCATACCACGGACGTTGTGTGAACATTTCCTATACCAACATTTCCCATCATGAAAATGTTGGATGCAAATTGTTTCTTATAAAAATGAAATAAATAAGATACAAAGGTACGAGGATATCGACGGAAGTATTCATCACTGAAAGCACAGCTTAAAGTCATATTTAAAATTGTTAAATTTTAACTTTCGTCGGTTAATATATATAGGTTGACCGAATATATACGGAACGGTACGTGGTGTAGGAGGGGGAGGGGTGCCTTTTTTTTTTGCCCTCAGAATCTACCGAAGACTCTCCCCGCATAATGTAATTAAAGCTACACCAATGGTCTATTTGATTACCGGACCTAAATGTTAATCTCGTAAAAGGATAGTGTAAATGGGCACACACATCTCCTGAGCTCCTGTATTCCCCACCCTCTGCAATTAAGATGAACAGTTGATACAAATATTAATTTGACTATATATAGCACTAGTGTACCCTACAATGCATGGCAGGGTTATATTATTTTTTTTACCGGGGGTAGGGGGAGGGAGCAAATATAGGGCAAACATTTCCAGAATTCTAGAAAGTTCACGAGTCCATGCATGGTAATGTGAAACTCTGATTCGTGTATTATACAGAATGACCGGCGCAGAGTCAGTTTAGATGAAGCAACCGTTGCAATCATGTAATCTGCCAATTTATGTATACAGTATATGACAATAGACCCTTACAGACATTTCATATAATAACTGGAAGTCCAATAGGCCGTTTTGATTCCTATCTGCCACCACCGGCAGTCTGGATTATTGTCCTTCTTTTTTTTCTGGGGGGGGGGGGG
>JAIPMN010003328.1:0-13225 GCA_020650975.1 Apostichopus californicus | reverse complement strand
AATCAGTGATACACTGCCGACCTCCTTCCATTCGAATTATTGCGGGCATTTATTGTTATGAAAAAGCTCGTTTGATTTAAACTAATTTATTTTAAAATTCAAATATATCCATGCATATAGAGTAGGTTACTTAATGTCTTTATTAAAGATCACAGCTAGTTGGTCGAGCCAGGGAGTTGTTATTCCTGTTCAAGCAATGCCTCAAAGATGTCAATCAGGGCGGCACCAAATCTGTAGGTTTTTAAGATTCAGTCCCGACATGCTGTGTCGTTGAACAGCTGTAAATATACAGAACTATATGCATGCCAATACATGTGTATATAGACGGTAGTATGCGCAACAGCCAGCTAACTATGTATGGACACTATGCTGTTTCAGATATGAGTGTACTGTACAGGTGTATGTAGACATGTGCATTGTATGTCTCTCTACAGGTGTATGTAGACATGTGCAAGCAATGCCTTAAAGGTGTCAATCAGGACGGCACTAATCTGTGGTTTGTAAGATTCAGTCCCGACATGCTGTGTCGTTGAACAGCTGTATGTATACACAACTATATGCATGCCTAAACATGTGTATATAGACCGTCGTATGTACAACAGCCAGCTAACCATGTATCATCACTGCGCTGTTTCAGATATGAGTGTACTGTACAGGTGCATGTAGACATGTGCACTGCATATCTCTTTACAGGTGTATGTAGAAATGTGCAAGCAATGCCTTAAAGGTGTCAATCAGGACGGCACTAGATCAGTGGTTTGTAAGATTCAGTCCCGGCAGAATCTTTATACATATCATACTGTGTCGTTGAACAGCTGTATGTATACACAACTATATGCATGCCTAAACATGTGTATATAGACCGTCGTATGTGCAACAGCCAGCTAACTATGTATCACCACTGCGCTGTTTCAGATATGAGTGTACTGTACAGGTGTATGTAGACATGTGCACTGTATGTCTATATCTATGTATAATGTAATAGACCTTGTTAAGTTGTAATTATATCATGACCTATATATTTGTTTTTTTTTTCTAATGCTAGTCTTTTATCTCCTAAAGTATTCTCTTGAACAGGTTTTGAGCCCCATTCAGAATTAGGCTTTATAAAAAATCTTCAAGTTATATGCAAAAAAACAGTAGTACTTAAATATATAGCAACTTCACCTACTGTAGCATGTTACTGTTCTTTTGCTTCAATATTTTTAATTTGGTTCCAGTATGGTTTCTTGTGCCAGGTTTGCTGTTTATGTACAGTGGGTGGTGTTAACATGACAGAGTTGGTGGGTGTTGTTAACACAAGAGTTGGCGGGTGGTGTTAACACAACAGAGTTGGTGGGTGGTGTTAACATACCAGAGTTTGTAGCAGATGTTCATTCTGAGGGTGGTGTTCTACTTTTTCTTCCCTGGCTTAGAAAGCAAAGTATCATATCTTTCAGGAAAAGAAATTATCTAAGCTGTCGCTTGATTCACCTAAGTCCTCAACCTCGTCTGTTCTTTGGAGTAATCTGGCATATTTACTTCTAGCATATTTCACATATGTAATTAAGGTCACAGGTATTGACTATTTTTATCCTCATTCCTATGTCAGTGTTTAAGTTGTTTTAGAGTCACTTTGGTTGCTTCTTCTCACCTGTTATATTTTTTTGCCTTTCTCTTGGACATGGTTTTTATTAATCTGCATTTGGCCTCTCTTAGAACAAGTAAATTGACTAGGAACTCAAAAACACTTTTAACTTTTTAATGGAACCTTCAGTTCAAATGAAGATTAGCCTCAAATTTTTTTAGAAAATAAAAGAAAAGCCAAAAACAAAAACAAGGTCGACTTGTGTAATACTTTTCAAATTTCTTTGTACCGCCGCACTTGGGACATTGCTTTTGGTTCATTGGTTTATTGTGTCTGCTAAGATCGATTGGTAGCAATTTGGATGAATAAAAAGGAAAAGTAATTTTGGAAACATTTTGAGGAAGCTAAAAAGTATCAAGAATCATAAAATTGAGCTTTTTAGTTTTGTACGTCAGTCTCCATATTACCCAATTTTCTGAGCTTAGAAAGTCGAGGAAGGTTTGGGCAAAAGGGAGTCAGTCGGAAAGGGCAGGAAAGAGGGGTGGGGGGGGGGGGGAAGGTGATCCTTTCTTCACCTCAAATTTGTCTTCACCTGCTTTAGTATTATTTTATTGGAAAACAGAACTATGTTTTGCGATAATTTTGTTTTTAAGTTAAAGGAATTTTGGGTAAACTACAGTTTAGGCAACTGCACTGTAACAATCACGTTTTAGTGTAATGCAAGTCTTAATAGTTTTTAATTGCAACTTTTAGACACAATTTTGTAAATACCAGAACACGATAAATAAAAATGTACAGAAAAATTCATTGATCATTATCTCTCTTACCTCATTGTCATGTGCGTGGATAGCCATGTCGGGCGCCATGGACATCTATGTCACCTGGCCGCCTTTAGCAGTCTTTATATTTCCATATAGGTATATGATGAAAATGATATTCTTTATCCCATATATTCTCTGGTCTCTATATTTAACAGGCTCTATTATTGTCCAGGGCTGTACTTCCTCCCTGCCCCCCCCCTCCCCTCCCGACCCCAATCTCATCAGGCCTGATTGTATTATTTTGATTGCAGAGATCGAATCCAACAATCTTCAGCAATTTGATTGAGTCCTTTCCTTACTAACTTACCCCTTCTACCTTTAGCAATACCCATCTCATATTGACTTTTTCCCCCTCTCCCTCCCCTCCCTGACCACCACTCCCAAATGTATCAAATCAAACAATCTTCAGCAATTTGATTGAGTCCTTTCCCTACAAACTTACCCAATCTACATTTAACAATACCCATCTCATATTGACTTTCTCCCCTCTCCCCTCCCTGACACCGCTCCCAAATGTAAGATAAGTCTCCCAATCTCAATATATTACTTTTGGGTCTGATCTGCTTTTGATTGACTTAACAGCTTTATATGTGAATTATTATTGTCAAATTAGGTAGTATGATTCAATTCTATAGGTACCCATATATCACTACTGGAATGGATCCTCCCTACTATCCCTCTCACCCACCTTTCCTTACCCCTCCACGTTCCCGTAATGCATCATTGTCGCAATTTCATTGCCTGTTATGTTTTGAAAAATGCTTTATAGGCCTTACTTTCAGTTAAATATTGTTTCATTTGCTAATTTTGCACCAGACACGATGTATCATTGTCACATATAACATATAATATTTGTAACTACTTTACATCACAACGCCAAAAACACTGGAAAAAATTGTGTACATTAAACCAACACCTCCATCCCATCCGCCCGATTGGCACTTATAAAGTAACTACTATTTGTGTAAATTTTGGAAAACTGTTTTTCGCATACTATAATTTTACAGTAAAGGGGGGTGGGGGTGAAAAAAGGCAGTAGCTTATAATCTGCCGAAACGCATCCCTAACTGTTCATTTTTGCATCATCATTCCATAAATGTATCAGCGCAAAGTACAATTAAAACATTGAAAAATTCCAAATATCGATTTATGAAAATTATGTATTGTTATATGAAAGGAAAGTTAACATACCATCAATTTTTTGTACGTAGGCCTACGTCCAATGAATGGAAATTACGGTTATATTGAAAACATGTCTACAGACACAAAGTTAATATCGATCTATTGTAGAGCGTTATATATCTCTGCTTCATAATAGTACAAATGATATTTCTACACCAGCTTCGTTTGGGCTAACCAATCAAAATATCCCTTTTCTTCCTTCTTTTCCCAAGGCCTTGATGGGTAATTAGCGACATAATTAGCGACATAGGACACGTCTATGGCAAGCCATGTGGGACAAACACCGCATAATATATCCGCATAATAATTCGAATAAATAAACGTATTAATTTGAATATATATATATACGTATTAATTCGAATATTAACACGTTTTAAATCCAATATATCCGCGCATTAATTCGAATACATATGGGGATTAAATCCAATATATGCACGGATTAACTGGAATATACACGAAAACACATATCTGCCGTTGCTGTGTACGTATATCCGCGATAAATGCGAGAACTCTCTCAAATGCTGTTCCTTGTCAGTTGGACGAGCCATGATATTGTCTAGATTGGTCTGGGTGTAAGTCGATAGAGACTAACTTTGCAATCTCTCATGTATTGCTCTGGTGAGGTTAAAATGTGATAACTCTAGAAACTCGTTTGTGAAAGATAGAAGACATGCCACTTGTCTGATTTAAAAAGGCATTGAAGACTCGCCCCAAACCGCGTGCGGACATCTGAAAAAGTTAACTTTCTGTTGCTTGTAAGTGACGTTTTGTTCGTGTCGCTACAAAATGCAGACAGTAATGAAACGTGATACCTTAATTGTCATCTTTAGCTGGACCTGAGATGTCCATCGCTGTATCGTTTGTATACTGTGTTGTGGGTATTGACCGCAGCTGTATGTACTGACTGTACACTAGTGTCTAATTACCAACGGTAGCAAGCTGTGCGTGTATTTTCTGGAATCGATGGTAGTGTTTAACACTTCTGTTACACCTCATTCGAAACTAGGTCAAATTACCGGCATTAGACGTTTCTTTTTGCGCGAGTCTTCACACCCTTTAATACGTGTATATATTCGAATTAATACCCCTATATATTCGAGTATATATTATGCGGTGTTTGTCCCATATGGCTTGCCATACACGTCCTCAAAAGCAACACACATACACACACAAAACTCAATAGAAAAACGTTTCATGGTACGCTTATCAAATTCAACGTATATATAACGAGATGTGTTTAATACAAATGGTTGAATCTTCTTTCACAGTGTTTGTATGGCATCAAAGAAATTTCTTTTGGTTAAATTAAAAAACATTGCTGAAACATTTGATCGACATTACGTCCCATTTAGCCTACCTGGACTGAAAAGCCAACGTCATAATCGATATTATCATAAGAGAAAATTATACATGTTTTAGTAAAATTTAAAGGGTGAATATTTTAAAAACTGTACTTTCACTCAAGCCGTTGGGGGGGGGGGGTTGGGGCGGGGTTGGAACTCATATATACCGACATTACACAAAGACAAATTTGTATTAGAAATTTTGGTCGAGGTAAATTTTCTACTGTTTAAGTCGAAATATCGCCCTTTATTAAGTTTTGTTTTTATCGAGTCCTATAATAAGCCAAACGTTATTAAATATGTTAAAATATATGTAAGTTAAGCGCTGCCCACAATTCTGTTAAGAATAATCATACGCTCAATAGCGTTAAGCTAAATTTGCGCTTGACCTGATGGGAAAACCCCTAACTTACGAAAGCGCAATAATCGCTTGTACCATATCCTCAAAAGAATGATATTATCACATATTAATGAAAATGAAATCGTCCAAAATGTATTGCCAGATTTAGATCTACGTTCGTGACTGAGCTTAAGGTAACAACAAAGACCAATTTTGAAAAATTTTTGAACGAAGAAATAATGCAACACGTGACACGTATACTCTATGTAAGTTTCGGAAGTGGAATAAGAAGGACTGCTGCGGTTGTGAGGAGACAGGTAAGAATAGAACGGTTTAAACATACTAACTATACAGAGGGTTTGTAGGGGAAGGGGGGGGGGTCAGGGTATAATTAAATATCGAAATGAGTACTTGAATTAGCTGTGCATGATCAAAAACAAAGACATTGGTAAAATGTTTGTTATCTACCAACTTTTTAATGCGTAAATTAAAACCAGGAGGAGTGGCCCTGGCCCCTTGGTCCCCGTCACTGGATGCTCCCTTGATACATAGTAACATGTCAGATACTTCTGCGTAACTAAGACCGACCTGGCTAACATAGTAAGCAAGCGATTAAACATTTATTTTGGTTTCCTTTTTTTGGGGGTTTTCCTTCGGATCCAGAGATCCAGAAATTTACTAAGATGTAAAATCAGTTACACCCAGTTTTCGGTATAGGCTGCGTTAGTGAAAACATTAGAAAATAACACAGTATCGATTTACACGTAGTTAGTAAAGAGCTCCTATCTAGATATAGAGCTGTAGATATAGAGTTGGTGTTATAAAAAATACAAAAAAAGTCATTAGGACTATAGCATATTCTTATATATTCTTAATGGTAACAAGAATGACGGGGGCAATAAATTACATACAGATTTTCGTAATAATCTCAACGGCAAGTGTAGTTCGGGAGTATACATTACTCTAAATGGTACAGAAACATGTTGTACATGTATAGGCTACATTAACTACTTTACAAATTACACCAGCTGATTAGTACAAACTTTAATTATGAAGAGTTATGAATGCTCTGCTAGTCACATACTCATAGTTTCAAACTATCCATAACTTGCTCTGATATCGTTTTAGAATATTATTTCATTCTTACAACTGCGTACAATTTTTTTTTAAATCTTTTGGCCTCTTACAATTACAACAGAACTGTTATGGTCTTGAGTTTAGTCCTGCTTTGATCCAGTTAAAATTGAAGAACTAATCGTAGGATATTATTTCCACTTCTTTCATTTTAATCTATAGTTCGCCTCTCTGTTTCGGATTTCCGCTAAAACTTCGAAATATACGTATTCGGCGTTTTATAGTTTGAGCTTGTACAATAACATAACATCATGCATACAAGTCAGAATGGAAATATACAAGTGTAGACGACTAACATTTTATTAAATTCAGAAAATGTAAACGAGAGGGTTGGTGGCGATGTTAAATTAAACACCCCTTCCCCGCCCCCCCCCCCTATCGTAAAATGTCAACGATGACGCAGGCGATGTCATACCCAAACAATATACGAGTCGCAGGTCTATATTTGCTGAAGCAATCAAAACTCCAGTTAGTCAGTAGCCGGACATTTTCGTCACCTGGTTTTAACAACATCCATGGGCGTGAATCTGTTTCAGTTACAGCCTTGATTTCAGTCGTTTAAACAACGTTCTACAGTCGGCCCTAAATTTTGGATTCAGAAAACTGTAAAGAAGAGGGTTGATGGAGTGATTAATCATTCCACTGAGCCGCAATAAGGCAATCATGACGTAGGCGATGTTATTACCGAAGAATGGACGCGTCAGAGGCGTTAAGGCGAATGTTGCAAGAGTTACGAACCAAGTGATGAAGAAAATGGCGGTTGCCAGCAGAAGCATTAGTGTCAAACGAGAAACCACTTTATGGCTTTGACCACGACGACCTTTGACCTGCAACGGTCTCACTTTATTAGCAAAGGTCGGGTTACGCGGTTGCTTGGAATTAGTTGGATGCAGTTGGTCACCTGATTTCGTCACTTTATTACTTTCTTCTCTGCTTCCTCCCGTTGCTATGGCATCCTGCAATGCTGGCCTGCTGCTTATCCTGACGTCATTGTCCTCCACTTTCTGTAACTTGTTATCGTTATGTCCGTTTAGTCTGTCGTCTGCTCCAGTAACTTCCGTTTCGGTTGAATCCCTCTCTGTGCTCTTCCCCGATGTTTCCAATCTGTTGTCTGCTTCGTAACCCTCTCCTCCCACTGCAGTATCGTTAGCTGTATATTGAACATTTGTTACACTGTATTCAACAGCGCTAGTTTTCGTGAAACCAGCCTGACTCATGTTATCACCAACTACCGAAGTATCGTCATCATATTTGACTTCTTTTATCCCAATTTTCTTCCTCTGACGAGCAACCACGATCCAAAGTTTAACATAGAGGATAACGATAAAGATGAAAGCAGCAAGGCAAGATAGGTATTGAGGTATCGTAACCAGCAAAGCTATTCCGCTGCCACCCGTTTCTTGTTTGTAACAAGTCGTACCATTCACAACTCCTTTCACTTCCCTGAAATCAATATGGCTCGAAAACGGGACGGCCATATTAATGAAAATGGCTACAAATATACAGGAAATAGATATCTTCTGTGCTTTCTTTCGAGACCATCGGCCGTTGACTGGTTTAGCGACAGCTAGATATCTATCTAACGCAATTGTGACGGTAATTAAAATCGACATGTACCATCCAATAGATGCTAAAGTGAATAATAATTTACATAACAATAGATCTTTGTAGTCAAATTCGTGCAACCAAAAGTGTATCTCGAGAGGGAAAAGTAAACAGACGTAGAGATCCGAGAGAGCGAGTGCTTGTATGAAAACCTGGGCACTACCCAGGGCTTGTTTATCCCAATAGACCGCTAAGATGAGAATGTTCCCAGGGATGCCAATAAGGCTTATTAAGCCTCTGTAAATCACTACAGCCCAAGTATACCAGAATCGCGTCATTATTTCCGAGTTTAAGATGGTCTTTGTTTGAAGTAAGGTTATCAAATCCCAATAGACTGGTAATATCTGATTATTTAGATGCAAACAGACCACTCCGATTGCGGTACTAAAAAAATATTTAGTATTCCCTTTGTTTTCGTTTTTTTTTTCGACGAATAAGACGTCTTTTAATCTAATAACGAAAAACTACAATCATGAAAGCAATCCTCTACCAGAAAAGAATAAGAGATACCTTAAAAAAATGATGTTCTGTACGTGACAAAGTATCATTGCCTTCTGATCGAAGTGAAAGCTTATACAGTAAGAATAGAGCACTCAGAAAACAAATGAATGACGTCACTGTTGTTGCTAATAACTTTTCTATGCGTTATTGGTCGTTTATTTCCGTTCTTCTAAGTCAGCGGTGAAACTGCAAAGTTAACAACGGAAGCGCGATTTTTACATTTTTATCTAGAACAAATCAATCGTCTTCAGTTATTCAACGATTTGTTTTCTTTCTTGATATACAAGTGTGCATTGTAATGATCAATACAACTAACAAGAATTTGAAGTCAAATATGAAATGGATTGACGACAACCATTGGGTGTGCACATTGTTTCAAAAGTGAGGGGGCCCATGCCCCCACCTCTATCGCTGGTCGGGGAAAAACGTGCATTCGGAAGATTTTTTGACATTCAGCCGGGGAAGAATAAGTACTCCTTCAGGCGCAGGAGGAAAGGGTTTAGGGACGGTGCATACCCCTTTTCAAACTCACAAAAATTCAAAATGTATTTAAACATGATCTTGCGTTGAGA
Source organism: Apostichopus californicus (assembly GCA_020650975.1). NCBI lineage: Eukaryota > Metazoa > Echinodermata > Holothuroidea > Aspidochirotida > Stichopodidae > Apostichopus > Apostichopus californicus. Next base: position 4,160 of record JAIPMN010003328.1, on the reverse strand, counting down.
CCTAACTATATACGTAACTTAACATCAAAAGGTACCTCATTTGACTTTGAAACGTTTAATTATTCTGAGGGAGGAAGCCCAGACCCACCCTCATACGCAAGTCGGCTTCAGCGACCCCATGACGTCACCCCTCGCCTTTATAAAGTTCTGGATCCAACTCTGGCTTTCCAAAAAGGGTTCATGCCTCTACCTAAGTTGGTCGAAGGAATTTCGGAACCCACATCTTTGAATATCGTGTGCATGCCGCTTTAATGTCTTGCATTTTTGGGGATGTTCGTTGACTTGGAAATTTCCACAGTGTAATCAGGAGGTCCTAAAAATGAAATGTGTCAAATCATCTGTGTTTTTTCCTTCTCCTTTTTCTTCTTCTTTTTTATTATTATATTAGTTTGCAGAACAATTTACGTGATAAGGTAGGGTTTCCTTTGTTCTAGATCGAATGGTAACATATTGAAGAATAGCCGGATACAACTAAGTGATATAACGTATATTTTTGTTGAAATTTCGAGAAAATAAATCACTACAACCCAAGCATACCAGATTCGCGTCATTATTTCCGAGTTTCAGTTGTTCGTCTTGGAAATGCCAATTTACCAAATGAAAAAGATATAAAGCAGGGTTTGTTTCAGAAGAAAATTAAGACACTTTATACCACAGATCCTGCGTAAATCCTTATTCAAGACTGGGTGCTCAATGGTCTCCTACAATTGTTTAACCTTGAAGTTCTATGCTTATAACATGACAAATCAGAAACACCATACTTAATGAAAACAAGATATCGCGGTAAACAGTATGTAACAATTTTTTCCATTTTTTTTATTTTTTATTATTGACATTGGTTTCGTTTGTTAATATTGCTATCAATACTCTTATGTATCTTCTTAATCAATAAATAAATACTCAAAACATATAGCAAATTAAAAATGACGTCACAATTCCTTCACTATCTTTTATATTTGATGTCAACATGATGGGGAAAAGTTTGAAATTTCTAAAGACGTATTGCTTTATCTAGAATAAATCGATTCCAATAATAACGTATCTATAATATTTGATTTTCTGAGTATAATTATTGCGTAATCAATATCAATTTAAAAATGGTCGCTAAAAATCGACTTGCTGTCAAAATATTTAAGGATACACGTTAAGTTACGTGGCTTGATTAAATATAAACAGAAAAATAATAACCATCTGCATCATTACAGTTCGAAAAAGATTTTTGATTAAATTTTCCAAATGTTTAAGTACTTTTTAACTGTGATTGCTATACCACTATGAAAAGTGTCCGGAGGCGACAATATGTTGAGGATTGAATCAAGATCTATCATTAGTTACTAGTAAACCCTCAAGTGATGGGACAATTTAGACGAGTATCCCAGTCTGATCAATTATAAACTTATATAGTTTGAATAAAACCAGACAGGTTTGGACAAACTTGATGATGGAACTCAAAATGGTATTTTAAGACGCTTACAATAACACACAAATAAAAACATGTTCTGAATTGGGATTTTTCACTCTGGTAGAATAAGGTTCGGAAAACGTAGAGTCCTGCTTATGATATTCTAATGCAGGTATGATATAGTACCTACACTCTATGACTAGTGCATAGCCTTAATTTCAGTCGTTTGTACAATGCTCTACAGTCTACCCTAAATCTTGGACTCATAAAACTATACACTAGAGGGTTTATAGCATTGTTAATATATACACTGAATCGTAATAATGAAACGATGACATACGCGATATTATTACCGAAGAATTTACGGGTTAGTGACGACAAGCTCAAAGTTAACAGAGTTGTGAACCACGTGATGAAGAAAATGACGGTCGACAGCAGAAGCATCATTGTCAATCGAGAGACTTGGTGTTGACCACGGCGACCTTTGACCTTAGACGTTACTACTGGTCTCCCTTTATTGGTAACTGACGGAACGTGACCTCTCATGGAATCTGTTGGATCGTCCAACTGGCCGTTGAATTTCGTTTCATTATAGTGTTCTTCTTTCCTTCCCCCACTTGCTTTGACCGCGATGGTGGTCCCTTTCGCATCGAAGCTGACCATCGATGTTCCAGAACTTTCTTTAGTCAGATCGTTTTTCTTACCCTTCCCTCGTGTTTTTAATCTTCCGTCGGTTTCGTTATTATTTGCTTTCTCTGCAACATTAGAAGCTGTACACTGACCAGCAGATGTGTTGTATTCAACAACGCTAGTTCTCGTGAAACCAGTTTGGCTCATGTTCTCACCAACCACCGAAGTATCGTTATCATATTTGACTTCTTGTATCCCAATTTTCTTCCTCTGACGAGCAACCACGATCCAAAGTTTAACATAGAGGATTCCGATAAAAACAAAGGCTCCAAGGGTAGAAATGTACTGGGGTATTGCCACTAACAAATCTAAGACGGTGGGATTCTCCAAACCGGTACTGTAACAGCTTGTGCCGTTTATAATTCCTTCGATTTGCTTCGGATCTAAGTGGCTCGAAAACGGGACCGCTAAATTAATAAAAACGGCTAAAAATAGACATAGAAAAGATATCTTCTGTGCTTTCTTTCGAGACCATCGGCCGTTGACTGGTTTAGCGACAGCTAGATATCTATCTAACGCAATTGTAACAGTCACGAATGTGGACATGTACGATCCAATAGACCCAGAAGTAAAGAATAACTTACATAAAAATAGATCACTGTAGTTAAATTCATGCAACCAAAAGTGTATCTCAAGAGGCAATAGTAGGCAGACGTAGAGATCCGAGAGAGCGAGTGTTTGTATGAAAACCTGGGCACTACCCAGGGATTGTTTATCCCAATAGACCGCTAAGATGAGAATGTTCCCAGGGATGCCAATAAGGCTTATTAAGCTTCTGTAAATCACTACAACCCAAGTATACAAGAAACGCGTCATTATTTCCGAGTTTCAGTTGTTCGTCTTGGAAATGCCAATTTACCAAATGAAAAAGATATAAAGCAGGGTTTGTTTCAGAAGTAAACAAAGACACCTTTATACCACAGATCCTGCGTATATCCTTATTCAAGACTGGGTGCTCAATGGTCTCCTACAATTGTTTAACCTTGAAGTTCTTTGTTGATAACATGACAATTCAGAAACACCATACTTAATGGAAACAAGATATCGCGGTAAACAGTATGTAACAATTTTCCATTTTTTTCCTTCGTATTATTGACATTGGTTTCGTTTAATATTGTGATCAATACCGTAATGTATCTTCTTAATCAATAAATAAATACTCAAAACATATAGCAAATTAAAAATGACGTCACATTTTCTTTACTATCTTTTATATTTGATGTCAACATGATGGGGAAAAGTTTGAAATTTCTAAAGACGTATTGCTTTATCTAGAATAAATCGATTCCAATAATAACGTTTCTATATCATCTGATTTTCTGAGTATAATTATTGCGTAATCAATATCAATTTAAAAATGGTCGCTTAAAATCGACTTGCTGTCAAAATATTTAAGGATACACGTTAAGTTACGTGGCTTGATTAAATATAACCAGAAAAATAATAACCATCTGCATCACAACAGTTCGAAAAAGATTTTAGATTAAATTTTCCAAATGTTTAAGTACTTTTTAACTGTGATTGCTATACCACTATGAAAAGTGTCCGGAGGCGACAATATGTTGAGGCTTAAATCAAGATCTATCATTAGTTACTACTAAACCCTGAAGTGATGGGAAAATTTACACCAGTATCCCAGTCTGATCAATTATAAACTTATATAGTTTGAGTAAAACCAGACAGGTTTGGACAAATTGATGATGGTACTCAAAAAGGTATTTTAAGACGCTTACAATATATATACAAAAATAAAAACATGTTCTGAATTGGGGTTTTTCACTCTGGTAGAATAAGGTTCGGAAAACGTAGAGTCCTGCTTATGATACTCTAATGCAGGTATGATATAGTACCTACATTCTATGACTAGTGCATAGCCTTGATTTCAGTCGTTTGTACAATGCTCTACAGTCTGCCCTAAATCTTGGATTCATAAAACTATACACTAGAGGATTGATGGCGTTGTTAATAAATCCACTGAGTCGTAATAATGCAACGATGACATACGCGATATTATTACCGAAGAATTTACGGGTTAGTGACGACAAACCGAACGTTAACAGGGTTGTGA